>JAVSCE010017553.1:347500-424852 GCA_032199065.1 Smutsia gigantea
TCCCAAGGTTTTTGTCCAAAAGTAAACCCACCTCATTAAAATAACATCTAAATCTAATTAGCATTGTGGTTTTGATGCCCCTAAGGCTTCCCTTAGGTACTTATGGATAAGGTGCCTGCTCGCTGAGAAAAAGGTTATGTAACCTACAGCTGTCAGTCAAAGGACAAGATGCAGGGCAGGACTTCCTACCACCTTAAGAAAAAATAAAAGCCAACCTAACCCTGATGGCAATGCTGCTTCTGGTTCCCAGACAGGCTGCTCTCCTGTCTTGAGAGCGTACTTTTCACTTTAACCCAGTGAATTACTTACTACATTTCTCTTGCTATCTGGTCTCTCTACTCAGTTCTTTCCTTCGAGAAGACAAGAATCAGGGAAACACAACACCGTCTACCAGTAACTGCTTCAATATGAAGTTTTATGTTATATGTATTTTACCACAATTTAAAAAATGAACTAACTATGCTCAGTCATCACTATTGCACAAAAGGCAGGATTGATGGGAATTTATCCCAGACAGGTATGTACAAGTCCTCTGAGCTACGACTCAGAAGGAGAATCAACTGTGGAGAAAAATGGTATTACAGAACTGGGGCAAGGCATAATTATAGGTCTGCTTTCGCCACCATATCAGTGGAAGAAAACTATTTATGGCAGAGCCAGCACTGGGATGTATGTAAAGATTGTATTCAAAGCAGGATGTCTAGTCTGTTGAAATATGTTTTCTATAGGATGTATTTTCTGGTACCAATAGCAGGGTGGAGTTCCTCCCATGAGCTCAGCAGATTAGATCCCAGTATAGATTTCTAGTAATTTCTTGCCCCTGCAGAATGAAAGTCTTTGGAATCCTCAGGGAAGCATAACGAAAAAAAATGTACCCAAATAAAAACCTCAAAGTAGCAAAGATTTTGATGTGCACATGTACCATCTACAAAAGGACCTTGCAGCCAGCCAGCTGTCTGCCAGCACCATGGTTCCAGTCTGACAGAGGCCGAAGTCCTGAAAACACTTCCCGTGATGCCCACAGCTCGTCATGGTCTCCCATCCAATTACTTACCCCTCGCAGCTTGAGAGATGCTATCTGTCCCAGGGTTTAAAGACAGAACGGCTGCCAACAGGCCAAAACGATCATTAATAAGTTAACTGTTACCAGATAAGATTGAAATCTATGCCAGCCCTATTTTAAAGTAATCTCTACTATAAGTACTACACAAACTACTTCCAAGATGCAGACTCTGACATAGGTGTAAGGCAGTGAGGTTTGTCCACTCCCAGCTCAACAGGTGCAGAGGGCCTGATGTATGTGCCCTTCGCTGCCCCACCCTCTCAACCCCGATTCAGAGCAATACACAATGCTTGAAATGTATGAAAAATGAAACCGACACTTTCCATAGCCTCCCTACCCTTAAAAACTGAAAAAGAATAGGCTTGGTCCTGCCGGGTGGTGCGACAGTATCATCTAAGAAAGGCCCACGACTGAGCATCGAACGTGACCACGTGAAGAGTCCCCTGCACCCCCAGCCTAAGAAGATCTACAGATGAATGGCTAACCAGAGCCCCACCGGTTCACCACCATCTCATTTTGCATTTGGACTTTCAGAGCAGAAGAAAATAGCAAGTGAGAGAAAGAAAAGGAGATGATAGTTTGAACGACCAATCCTATATAGTGTTCATTACATGCCGAACACAGTTCAAGAGCTTCCAAATATGAGCTCATTTTATCTGCCCAACTCTCGGAGGTAGGAACCATTGTTATCCCCATTTTATAGATGAGCAAATTTAGACAAAGCAGTTAAGAACCAGCTCAGACTCACAATTAGAAAGCAGAAGGCAAGAGGAAAGGGTAACAGGGAGCGGGACCTGGGAGGAAGTCCAATGGGGAGGAATTTCAGCAGAAAGAAGGAAAAATTGGGCAGTGCCCTCACTACCAACTGTACCCCAATCTCCCCAGCCTCTTATAAGTATCACAGAACATTGCAGTTTTCTTTATTAGACTATTGTAGTACTTAATAATTAAATATTTGTCTAACTAGATTTTTATTAAAAAATAGATGAATATGCTAAACCAGTCAGACAATACTAAAAGACTTATAGTAAAAACATATCCCCTCTCCCCCAGACCTCCTGGACCCACTACCACTGTGGACATCGTTTTGCGTATCCTCTGCCCACACTTTTGAACATTCCTCAAACATTCTCCACTTGTTGCTCTCTAAGCCTATGTCTTCTTGTTCTGTCCTCTGTAGAAACTAACAGGTTAGTACATCCCCATGAGCCCACATACTTAATTTAATAAGACAATAGGTTTCTATTGCTAAGCAATATAAACATGTGCATAAAGAATTAGAACCAATAATTTAGTAACAGTTATGATGACTACAGTGCAACTGCAATTCCCAGATCATGTTCAATTTCCATTCCTACATTTTATTTGCTTAAGCAAACAAACAAGAGCCACGCATTCCACTGCCAGCATAAAATCTCTGAGAGCCACTCTCTCTTCTATCATGTATCCATGTAGCCAACAGAAACATTGAAAGATACTGTATGCCAAGGGCGCTCAGCCCCAAGGATACAAAGCCTAAAATGGCACGACAGGAGATGTCTTTTCTGAGATCAGCGATGTAGCACCATGTGAGTGACAATACTCACGATGATAATAAGAATGAAATGATGATGCAAAGACAGCTGCTGAGGATAGCTCACACTTAACAGAGTTTACTGTGTGCAGTGCTCTTCTGGTGGCTTGATGTGTGTGAACTCATTTCAGCATTTTATGTATTATGTATATTACCCCTTTCAGGCCCTCACTATCACCCTCATTTTACAGAGGCAGAAATGGCCCAGAGAGCTGAACACTGTCACACAACTCCCCATGGTCTCTCGGCCAGCAAAGGGTCACGCTGGCCTCCTGGCCCAGGTGCTAGCTCGAGTCCTTGCCCCTAAGCATTATGGGATATGTGCCCACAGCAGTCCTGTTCAGTGGTCTGGAAACTCAGGAAAAGAAATTCAAGACTTTGGTGGTGGAAGAAAGTTATTAGGGAAGCTTCCAGGAGGAGGCGCCCTTTGAGTTGAATTTTAAGTATGACTAAGCCAATTAGATGAAAGGGGTACAGTGTGGGAAGGAGAATGCAGTATCTACAGGGATCAAGGCCCCGAACAGCTGATCCCTCTTGGAAACTATACTCTTAGCCAGAGACGGACTGAGGCTGCATTTCAAGGAACAGAGAGAGAAGTCCAGAGGTAGGTCTCTCCGTGCACAGGCCCTCGTTCTGCTCGGGTACTATCATACCTCATCCTGCATTTTAGTGAAAATTGTCATTTGGATTTTTGACTTCAGGGCCATATTTGTCTTGCTGGAGAGTACAAATTTTGGAAGTCCTAAAACAAGTCTTGTCCAAACCCTTTATCAAGCAGTTCGAGGGAGGCTCTTGCCCAAATCATAAAACAGTATTAATCCATCAATAAAACTAAGTTACACTAAGACGTAGTAGGTGATTCACCCTTCTTTTCTATTCTGGCAATGAGTACTTACAGGATTTAACTACTTTATCCATTACTTGTTTTAAAATTGGTATAATTAATTCTTCATAAATCCGGTATGTACATGTGTGTGAAAGAGAGAAAGAGACAGTGAAGATGTTAAATGTTCTTCATCATGATAAGGTCCCGGTTAAACTGCTTCATTTTTGCCTGGCTCATCTCCCTATGCTTCAAGGATCACAGGCCCTTTGTGCCTCAGAAGCAGTGATGCTTCTAAAACACTACCTTGCAATCCCGTAATAACCTGTGTGTCAGGAGGGGGACCATGCTAAGGCTAAGCAGGCTTTTCAAGATGCCATTCAGTCCTTTCCCACCTGCTGTTGGGGCTCCTCTGCCATGTGGTTTGTGATCACACACAACCTTGGTGCAGAGCAGCGAGACCCCCATGACCAGAAGCTCCAATGTATTACCTTCTGTTGACTTTTCTCCTGCAACTCAGCCCTCTCTGTTGGATCATATCAGTATGTATTTTTTCACATTATTGAAAAATCCACATATTTGCTTTTCTATTTTTTGCAAATTCATAGTATTTCTTATTTTATTTTTCATTTTGCTTCCAAAAAAGTGCCACTTTCCCAGCCTTTGCTCTAAGGTCTGGGTAGAGCTCTACATAGATTCAGATTGTCAGACTGCTTACTCTTACTTTCTTCTTCCAGCTTGTGCTATTGTACTTGTAATTCTGTGCCTAAAACAATGAAAATAGAGTTGTTTTCTCCTCCATTGGCTCCACAAATTTATTCATGAAGAAGCTGTTAAATATTTTTCTTTGCATATTATCCTAATTTGCCACTTTTCCTTTCTTAAGATTCTGAAGATACATCAAATTTGTGTGTTCATCTACTTGGTCTGAATGTTGAAAAAGGATCATGAAATACCAACATTGCCCTGGGCAATGATAAAGTACAAGGGCTCCGAGACAGTTCAGAGAGCAACTAGTCCAAGCCAATTACTCCTGTATTAGGTATCCGATAGGAATTGCCTGGTACTTTTAATGTGTATCTGCTTTAAGATATACTGCAGTTATAATAATGGTAAACTCAAGCAATTGATTTTAACAAAAGCCTTTAAAATATTAAACTTCATTCTGGCATGATATACATGTTTTACGCTAAAGAGCTTTGTAAGCTCCTTTCACGATCAGTGGCTGAACACAGAGTTGAGGTGGGAGTTTTCTAAACTTTTGTGTGTGTCAGATAAATGTCTGTCAAGACCGAGAAGGTAGATGATAATTGTATCATGACCACAAGGTCAAGTTTTTTTATTTTTGTAGCTTTTATAATCAAAAATTTGTTCTGTGGTTGTGCTGTCCTCCCTTTTGTACAACTGAGTTATCAACATTTTTCTCACATTCCATCGGAGATTTTCAGCCACGAGTGTCATCATCCAACAACAGTAGCTGTTTCGGAGAGATTACGCTACTTGTTTTTTTTCATTTTGATAAAGTATAAACCACAAGTGTCCTAAAAAATTAAGATTATCATGGGCACTCATAATATTACATTAGACTTTTAAAGACAGAAGAGACTTTTGATTTCATCAGAGTCAACCTCTGCCTCTGATATCCTCCAAACCTGCTCCCCTCTGAAAAGCGAAGCTATTTGCCACCTGCCCAAGCTCTCTGATTAGCGGGGACCCTTGAGACAGGACTCTTGGCTCTTACACTGGTGCTAATTCTCCCAGTTTTGACTTTTTTTTTAATGTTTACTTATTTTCCCTTGGGTTTGTTCCATTTTAAAACCAATAACAAGGTGACTAGTAACATGGCAGCAAAAACGGGAAGTCTGACTCTTCATGATTCCGTCCACTCTGGCTCCCAGATCCCAGGGCAGTGCGGGGATGACATCTCACCGGACTGGGAGAAATGAGTGATTTTCAGGCTCCTCCCAACCAGCTTTGGGCCTTAGGCAACGGCACTTTGGGATTTTATTTTCTTCATTTATGAAATGACAATGGGCTAAGTGACCTCCCTTCTCTGCTTTAGAATTAAAACAATATTCTCCAAATATGCTGAAGTCACTCAAGACCTGCAGTAATTCTACATTGTGCTGACTCACATCAATCATTCATTAGCGGGGCAGATATAAAAAAGTACAAGCAAGCTTGATTAAGCAAAGAATGTCAAACTCAACCAACCCTAATCAACTGGATTTGATATGAATAGAAAGTGCATTGTTCACATACCTGTTATGACGGAAAGCAACAATTATCGGATATTTTTCAAATTGTCTTCTAATGAAACTGAAAGACTGTTTATATAGTTGAAAGAACTATTGTCATACTTTGTTTTTCTTTCCTTTCTCCTTAACCACAGTTGCTTTGCGTTGCTTATGATTCAATAGTGCTCTGTACTTCCCTATATAGTGAAGAATAAACACACAGCTGAAGGAGAAAAGATTTAGCATTTTTGTTTATAGCCTCATTATTTCCCTATATACAATGCATTTCCCAGCTCATTTTTTTGTGAACACTCCCTCCTTTTCTTATTTCTCGTTTCCTCTTATTATCCCTCTAACAAGATAATGCCCTTCCATTGTCCATTTATTCTCATTTCTTTCTTATTATTGCCCGAACTGCCTCATTCTGGCATTTCACTAATTTTCCCTTTAGGCTAAGAATTCAAGAATCTAAAACATGTCTGTAAGTTGCTGAAAAGTGTTTCTTTTTTCCTTCAGAAAAATATTCAGCAATAACTTATAAAGCCTTTAGATATTTACCTTCTGGTTTTGGACAGAAGGAAACTAATATAAATAGATTTTTAAAATTGTATTCTCAAAGAAGAAACATCACATTATTTATTAAATTAACAGTTTACTCTGACTTACTCAGGCAAATTTACACCCATGAAAGGGACAAGAAAAAAAACTCATAAAATTATAGTAATTCTAATGTTTTTTACTTAACAGAATTTCACATGTGACAATAATTTCATCATGCCTGGACTCTGAGAAACATCAGTTGCCTTCTAGCTCAGAAAATTCAGAGGCCCTCAGCCATCTTGGACCTGCAGCAGCTGCTGAAGTTTGAGGCCTCTCACATTAGGTACAGCAGAGACCTCCCATCCGCCTGGGATAAGCATTTTGTCAAGCTCAACAAACACTAATTGGAGTGCTAATATTCTTTATGACAGGCACTAATCGTTATTAATAAACAAACCATCTGAGTGCACAACTGTCAACATGGCCCAAATGTGTTCACGTAGGGTCTGTTGACGTACTCTAGACCCAGTCACCCACCCACTGCGGCTCAGCCAGGAGGGCCAGGTTAGCACAGCACAGCAAAGCGCTCCTTACTGTAAGGTGCAAAGGCAGTTTGGAGGCTCACAGACCGGAGCTGTCTTTGCGGCCCCACTGCCACTGCACCAGGAAACGCAACTGCTGCCTCTGGGTCTGGGGCCGCCCTTGCTGGGCTCCCTGACATCTCTCTCTCCCTGGCTCTTCTGTTACTGCCAAAAAGCAGAGAAATGTGACCAGGCTGCACCCTGTCTTCAAAACTTCCCTTGGCCCCTTGCAACAAGGTGAGGTCAAAACAGGCTAGACCATCACATGAAACTTGTCATAATCCCATGATCCAATCATTTGGCGGTGCGACTTTTGGCAACTGGTGGGGAGCCCCTCAGAAGTGGGACAGAGGAAGTGTGTGTGTGTGTGTGTGTGTGTGTGTGTGTGAAGCATTAGAACACCTGGGACCTACTAGGTATTAAATGTACATATTCTTTTTCTCCCTTTCTCTGTTTGATGGATTTATTTCCCATTTTATAATATGGCATATTCAGCCCTCCCCATTTGAACCAAACTGTGCTGCCCCCGTGCCTTCGTCCACTCCACAGCCTCAGGTATCAATGCTCCCAAACTTGGCAGGCACTTCCAGGAGTCTATGCCTCATGCCTAGGATGCCCTTGAAAATGTATACTCATTAGTTAATACCAACCTCTCGTGTCTTTCCCAAACTCCCAGTGAGTCACAGCTCCTCCTGCCCCCAAGCATGTTCGCTCACCCACCCACTCATAGCAATTCTGCTCTGTGATTAGGCGCACAGCCTCTAGAACCATCCATCCTGAATCAAACTGCAGCTCAGCCACTCACTCACTATGTAAACTTAAGTGACTTCCTCTCTGTGGCCCAGTTAACTTAGCTGTTAAGTCAAAAACCCCATTTTAGGAATATTTGGCATATTGTAGGGAACAGTGAGTGTGGAAGGCAAGTCTTGGCTTCTTCTGTTGGCCCTGCCTTTCCTTACATGAAGAAATTTAGGCAAGTTGATGGAATCAGCATTAACTGTGGACCTCACTGAGACAACCCCCCACCCTCTCAGATGTAAAACGAGGGGACTGAACTGAATAGTCTCTTGGAAGTCTCTTATATGTCTACAATTCTAAATTTTCTCTTACTCTGTTTATTTATAACCCTTCAGAGCTTCTTTTTTTTTGCATTTCTCTTGCATTAATGTGCCCACTGACTTCCGTAACTCACTGCCAGATCAAATGCTACTGAAAGGAAAATCCCCCCTAGTTTTCGTTTCTACATAGTGTGTTTCCTTCCGATGGGAACACTTGTAGTACAGCCAGAGGGATTTCCAATAAAATCCAAATCGTGTCCGAGGATGAAAGGATTCTGATCACTAATGGTAAAGGGTTAGGAGCCCAACAAATTCAAGATTAGAGGAATTTGGTATTTATGGGTGTTTTTTTACATGTCAGGGAGCCCAAAGAGTCATTTGCCCAGGAGCAGATGTTAGTCAAACGTTAATGTCCTTCAAATATGAAAACTTGATGCTAAAGTTATAAAGACATTTCAGAGTTTACTGAATCTAAGAATTTTAAGCTAGAGGAAACGTTCAGCATTTTTAAGATAAACAGTCTCTATCTGTGTCAGATTCTAGGTTTAAATATTTATCCATAACACAATAAGGGAGGCACAACTAAGAACAATTTACTTCCCATTAGGAGCTGTTGCATTTTTATTATTATAGAAAGTATGGGGTATCAAAGGCATCACATAACAAGTGTGAATAAATTACTCTTCCCTGGTTGTCAAGTTCATAGACCTAGTTTTTATTATGTGGCTTTAAATGTACTTCCACGTTCTTATTAAGGTGTAGGTCCAATCTTATAGTGAGGCTGTCATATGGCTGAAGCCATAAATGAGGCGTGACTCTAAAGTAATATGACTAATTTTAAAGCAAATATACCAAAACAACCACTGATATTAGCTACTCCTTTTTAAAGCACTGAAGTTGTCTTTATTATATTCTAATGGATCCATCTTTATCTTAAAACTCCTGTTCTAGAATTTTCTACCTTCCCTTGTGCATGTGTTGGGGGCAAAATCTTATTTGAAGGGGGAAATCAATTTGGAGAAACTACCAAAAAGTCACTCAGCTATATATAAGAGCACTTACAGCAAAATGTCATGAAAGGGTCCAGCTTTTTTTAAAAAAAAAATCTTTCAACTTGGCTCTATGCCTGAGTATTTTCATAATGAACTATAGAGAAAAAAAACAGAGCCTGACAATGAGTAAAATGAGTAATCTGTAGGGTAACAGACTGACCCTATGAAACAATGTAAACTAAATAACTAATTTTCATACCTCTGATATGTAGATACCATAGCTCATAAAGTCTTTTTCCATAGAAAATTATACAAGAGGCATCCCCAACATGTTTCAAATGATGGCAATAATTAAGGATTTCTTGTGTCATGGTAAAGGGGGCATTCTTTATTTGTATCCCTACTTTCCTGAAAGTGTATTCATTATAGAGCTTGGAATCAACTTTATGAATTCCTCCACTAGCTAGGAATGCTAAATGGATGTGTATTCCTGAAGCACTTCCATCATCCTTCTGCTTAAGCATGCTTTTTGAAAGGACTACGTAGGCAAGAAGGGAAATTTGATAAAACATGTGGAACTGATTGAGGCTGGCATTCAGCCCTGAATTCATTTAAATTATGATGCTGAATACAGTAGAAAGGGACCAAGACTTATGAATGGATACTTCCTGTCTTTGAGCAGCCCTGAACCCCAAGGGGTGATCTCAACCATAAGTCTTGCAACCACAAAATCTATTCTTCCTTTTTTCTGTTCCCGTTTCTCTTTTGGAACCCATCGACAACTCCATATAGAGCTATTTTCTTGAGCCAGGTTTGTTGGAACATTTAAAAACCACAAGATTATGCTGGGAGGCTAGAACGCACTCCATAATAAAACCATGAAAATGTTTCAAATTCAGGAAAACTATGGTCTTACCATTAAAAGCTTCAGAAGGAAAAAAATCATTCCAATTTCCCTTTCATGGAACTCCTCAAAAAAAAAAAAAAAGATGGACGACAGCCACAAGCACCGTGTGAAGCAACAGCTCTGCCAAAACTGTGAATAATTAACAGATTTGAAAATATAAGTAGCTTAAGCCAGTCACACATTTGGCAGAGGTGAAAGTTGACTGTGGTGACTTGCTACTACAAGCGCGCTTTTCCTCCGAAACATGATTTCCCACCTGTCCCTCGCTGACTGCAGAGAATCCATTCCCTGTCCATACTTCCACAGGCTGCAATGGTGCCTTTCAAACCCTGGACGAGGTAACAGGATATTTATAACGTTTCATATTCAGGTCATGTTAGTTTTCTGTAACAGAATTTTTTTATGATTTAAAACAAAGTAGCTTATTTATTCCACCTAGACTATGAGTTTCATTTCTTCCCCATCCAGTTTCATGATCCCACTGCTCCTTAGTTTCTTTTTCAAGAGAAAATTCGAAAGATAGTTTAGTACTCAGTTTTGATGTCTGTTAAACAGGGATCATAAAAATTAAGTGAGATAATACATGTAAAATGTTTAGAATGATAACTGGGCCCATGGTAATCACTCAACGAACAATATTAAATTACATATAATATGTTTAAGTACAACTAAGGAAGCAAAGTCACACATTGAAAAATAAATAAAATTAGCTTATTTCTCCAGGTACATATTCTTCTTTCACACAGGCTAGATGACAAAAAACTGTGTCTAAATTTCAATTTTTATTGTACGATAAGTAATGATCGCGTTTTAAAATTCTATATGAGGACTCTTTCAAAACACAATGTAGTTCCTCCTCGTACATGTGTAAAGATTGGACAAAAGTGGAGTATGTATTATAAGAATTAGTGATGTCACTCACTTAAATGTCCTCTTCTGGAAAAAAATTATACATTGACTCCATATCAAACATAAGAAAGCATAAAATGAAAAACTAACATTAAGAATATGTATGAATAATTGTCTAGTCATATGTTCTGTTGTTTTCAAAAATTCATTTTAAATATAAGTAATAGTTGTGGAATGGCTTAGGAAACTTGGGTCATCAGTCCATTTAACCCTGTATATATCATTCCTCTAGGCAAAACCTGTACACATTCACCTTTGTAAAGGATTGTCTTAAAATGCTAAAATAATTGGATTTTTATTACTCTCTAGCCTTTTTTGTGTGGGAAAACCAGGCTTATTTTATTTCCTACAGTTTCATTCTAATTTCAACTAATTTCTTTACTACTTTCAAATGATTCTCCTTCTTAATTTTTACTTCCTTAATTACCTGCAGACACATCTCTTTTTTCTGTTGTTATTATTTAAATGAGCTATATTTAGAAGCAAATGCATTGTGTTTCTTTTAAAATATGAAAAAGAGTTTCACCTTTGCTAGTACACATCTGTTCTTTTCTATGCTTATGTGATGGTGGTAATAAAAGATTTTTCAGAAATGCCTCAGAGCTCAAGATTTTATTTTTTAAATAATTCATAAGCAAGGCCTGTAACTGGTGCAAAAATAATTCTGCTGCTCAGATGCAAAGGAATCATGTTTGATGTTTAATAGCCAGGATTCTATTTCCTACTCATGGTTGCTATTTGAATAATGACATAGTCTAGATGCATAGTAGTTAAGTCTGTGGCATACAGCAAGGTCACTATGAATTTTAGAGGGCTCTTGGTCCCTCTAATAGTCACTCAAGTTAAAATGAGTCCCCATCAGTTTTCCCATGTCAGGCAAGACACAACAGATGCTCAAAAAACATCCAAATCAGATAAGCACAATTCTGGGGTCCTGGACTCCATTCTACCTCTCTCCTGCCTGGAAAAAAACCGCTGAACTTTTCTAACTTTAGGAAAGGATTAAGTAATGATTTAGTAGAAGCTGACATTTATAGAACTTCAAAAAATATGTGCTAGCAGAATACCTGTGGCTATCATGGAATGAGGCCAAAATATTTGAAGGGCTTCTTTGCCCTTGACTTCACAAAGATTTTACCAGAAAGTTAGAAGTAAAACAGGGCTCTAGCTGTAGTACCAACAAAGTCACTCAGTGTGTCCTGGTTGGTGCCTCTTGCCTCTTCCTTGGCAATTAAACTCATGGACGTATTTACACCCAACAGTGATTGCCATTATCTGGCCTTAACTGCCTCTGTCTATGGTCTGTGTATATAGACTTTAAGGAAACTGTAAGTCACAGATGCTTGCTACTATTCAATGACTTTAACTCTCCGGATTGCATGATTTCAGTCAAACTTTCATTTGACAGTAACACCACAAACTACAATAACATAAATTCCATATTTATGGAAAGCCTATCATATGCCAGGCCATTTTACATTCAATATATACACCATATAAAAACATCTCAATACTCAACTAAGAATTAATAATGGCATTGCAGGGGAATTAAATATTTGATGGGGGTGACTTAAAAGCCCTGCTATTCATGATTTATTTCAAGACAGCCTGATTCTCCTGGTGCTCAACACTTTCAATCTTCAGGGTCTTATAGGGTGAGCTGCAATTTCAGAGAGCTAAATAATAACCTAGGTGTTAATGAAACTCAGGATTGGCAAAGGTTCGTGATTTACAAATGGGAAGCAATTGAGGCAGCGAAGGAATACCATCTTCCAGTTGGAAAATAGTACCCTGAGCCTGAGTCATAGTTAAATGGATCATTGTCTCTACCTCAATGTCATGTTTTTAAAATGGCACACAGCACAGTACACATTGGATGGTTACTCCCTGGTAATTCCCTGTCCCGCGGTGTGGGCCAGCTACAGGAGAAATGTGTACCCAGGGAAAGAGAGGAAGGAAAGAAGTTCCACCTTTCATATATTTCTGCTCACTGCTACAATATAAACACACACTCACTGTGCAAATTAATTAAATGCAGTCTTTTAATAACAGCTGTATTGGGTAATTTCACAACTGACCTAGGGTGAAGCTGAGAATTGTGTTGCAATCAACACCCCTAGAGACAGTTCAAAGAACTTAAAGAAAGGAGGGACCTAAAAAATACCATCTAAACTAATTTCTAAACATCATGGAATGAAAAGACAGACAACCAAGTTATCAGAAAAATGAGTGTAGTAATTTAGTGACAAGGTTTTATTCAGAATTTCCATCTCTGTATTATGAATAAAAAGAAGTCCTATGTCCAATCAAGAGATTTTGCAATGTAGTGTCACGTGAATTGTAACAATCCAGCCCCAATTTGGAATGACACTCAGAATAGAGATGAACTTAACAGTGTGTAACTGTTAACAGCCATTAACTGTTATTATAGTAATGTAACTTCAGGATAAACTCTGAAGTAAATCTTTACAGAAAATAATCACTATCTTCCTAAGAGTCAATGAGTTCTATTCCTTCCCGTCCACAAGGTCACAGGCACACTGTTGCAAAGGCAGCAGCCAGAGCTTCCCAACACCTCATGGTAAGAAGGAGTTCTCAAAGCCTGTCTTTCACAGTCTTCTTTTTTAGCCCAATGAAAATATCTGTAGATGCTGGCTGGTTACAGTTTGAATGGTAACTGACAAATTCTGTTCTCGGCTATCACCAGGTGCCATACCAGGAAGTCGCAGAACTAGTCAGCCTGTTGCCCTGCCTTCAGCAGCCACTCCTTGTCTGCATCTTCAAGCACCCACCTGAGCCCACGCCCCCCCAGACACTCCCAGGCAGGCTCACCATTTGAACACTGCAGATATTTTCCCATTTTATTGATTTAAAAAACTCCCAAACACCAGGTTTGTTAGGGAACTTCCCCCCATATCACGGAACTTAGAAATAGTAGAGAAAAATGTCTGGTCTTCTGGCTTCGAGTTACTATAGCTTTCCCCAAAGAGCAGGCAAGGAAAGGAGCTGCTAGGAACTGTCCTCATTTTCCATGCTATCATGAATGAATTGAACCAAAAGAAGAAGAAGATGAAATCTATTGAAGACTTCCCGTGGAGACACTACTTAAACACTTACATAACATTAAACATTATTTAAATATTAAAGAGAATTTGTATTTAATTTATATCATGTAACATGCATTTATGTTTGCATAAGTATGTGTGCATGTTATAGAAACATTAATGTATGGAATATAGTTAATTCAAAGAAATAAAAATATTTTCAGAATGTTTTAGTCCATTCAAGGACATCAGCAAAATGAGTCATAAGCTTTTTTCAGCAAATTCGGAATTATTTCCACTGACTCATTTTCAATGACATTACAAGCAAATTAATTTATCTATTAATTATTACTTGATCAATGAAAATGAAAAAGAAAAAAAGCTGGTCATATGAGAAAATATACATGCTGTAAGCATCTTAACATTTAAATCCATAATAGAAGTCAGTTTGCTCTTCCAACTTAGGGACCATAGAACAGTTAATTAATCACTCAAATGCTCACTTGGCAATTATGTGGTCACTCAGAGAATCAAAGGCAATTAAGTAGCTGATCAATGAGCTCTCCTGTGCAATGGATAACACAGACTCCCAAGTTCTATCTCCTGTTCTTCTAAATAAACTAAAGAAAAAAAAAACATTTTTATTAGATATTAGGCTGAAAGACTTGAAACTCCAGTATCTTATCCAATTCTTTAACATAGATTAAACCCAAGGTGTTAATGATCACATCTACAATATAACAAAGTGTTAAGTATTAGAAACTAGATTTAGGGGAAAAAAAAATCCCTTCACTGAATACGATAACCAAAGCAGACCAAGTGGTAAGCAATTATTCAGTTGCCTGAAAACAGCAGTGTGGTGCAACTGCCCAGTTCTCTGTTTTTTTAATCTATAAATTATTTTAAATCCCTTGTAAAAAGATTTCAATAGGATTTCAAACAATGGTTTTCAAACACTCAGGCAGAAGAACATTTCTGCTGGCTACTGACACCTTCATGAACTCCTGAGTTAAACCACTTCTGTGGATCACAGAGAGCTTTATAGTTTCCCAAAAGAAAGTGAATCTGTTTGAAATATGAGTATTTAGAAAGTTCACCTCTCTTGTGGAATGTAGTCAAAGAAGAGAGCAGAGTGGAGTGTGTGTGGTGGTGGTGGGGGTTCTATACTAAGCTGGCTTTGAAAATTAAAAGCAAAGAAGCATATGTTCTTGTATTATATCGTCACACTAATAAAAGCAATAAAACACATCCAGGGGATGCTGGACATGAACAATTTCATAAGCCTCGTATCGATCCCCAGATTCTTTTCAAGTGAGGTTACGCTGCAGTAAGGCATTCCCTTGTACTTTTCCTATCACTGCACTCACCTAAACCTTGCGTTCAATACAGAAGAGCTCGGAATTTCATGTTTTGTGACAATTTATTGTAATATATCCTATTATAAAGTTTATATACAGTCAGAATTAATGCAAGTGCATGAGGAAACCAGATATAATGAAGCAACACCTAAAAGCTGACATGGAACTTGGCCTTGGAGTTGGAACAAGCTAGCAAAGTTTTGGTCTCTCTTCCAGGCTAGGTTAGCATAAACATAGTGTTTGTGAAAGGGTCTCATGAACCACACAAGACTACTCAAATATTAGAAATCATAAAACAGAGAGTAAAACATCTACATATGCCAGCCTCTAAACACTCAACACTTTATTTCCTTAATCCAGTAGAGAAAGAGCCATCAGATTAATTAAGTAAAATCAGAACTATATAATCTTTGAGATTTTTTCCAACTTTAGTGTTAATACTGGTTTAATTTAATGCTACTGTAAATGTTGAAGCACTAACATACAGAGGAAAACTCTGTGCTGTTACATTGTTCTAATTCCTTGTATTAATATAAAACCCTGAATTTGTTTCCAAACCTCTGTGTATCCTGCAAGAAGCTCAAGTTGACCTTCTGGATTTTACATTTGTTATCACTTAACATTTGGAGCATGATAAATATTTTTTATCTTTTATACCTTCATTTTGACAGTTTGAATCATTTTTGTTTTTGCTGTAAAATATCTGTAAGAACAAAACTGAAATAGCTCTGTGTGTTACTCTGCAATAATTCACCAATATGGAAATCTTTGCATTATTCCTGATAAAGGTAGTAAATCATTCTTTGCTTTAAAGATCAATCACTCATCATCAAATATTTATGGGAGTCTATTATATGAGAGGCACCACAGTAGAAACTGGTCATACAAAGATTAAGATGATTATATATATATATATTCTTACTGGTTTATGGCATAAAACTATCAGCAGAGTCAGGATGATTTTAGATGACTTCAGGAACAAAAGAAGAAGAGTTCTGAGGGTATAGAATGCCCTTAATATTTGACATCAACACACCGATGGCATTTATAATCTACAAAAGAACCTCTCATCCTTCTTACTGGAGTATTATACTGAAAATAATGAGACAGGTTTGGTTCCTGTTGCAAAGGAATAGGTTTCCCACTATCTGTTGAGATGTAATTTCCATTAGTTGGTGTGTAAGAAATAGTAGATGGGTTTAAGAAATGGTGAGGACAATGAATAACTCTAAAACAATCCATAAAACTCTAAAACAATGCATAGAACTTTGGGATTATATCAGATATCTCAGAGCGTCGTAAAGGCTGCGGCATTTTCAGTTTACAAATAGAACGGGTAACTTTAAAACAAACACCATTTGCATTTTAGTTAAAAATGGAACCACTTTTCTTTATATATCATAAGGGTCTCTATTCAACTTGAATCCTATCAAGCAAATAAAGAAAGAAAATCTGCCTTGATTTTAAACACTTTTGCAAAACAATCTGGGTCTCCAGTGGATACTTTAAAAATACCTTTTGAATGAAACTGAATGCTTAGATTTATCATTGAAGCCATAAAATGATACAGGTGATGGAAGATGTTGAATTGATATTTAAACTCCCAAAATTACACTGACTTCAGGTTTGTCTGTATTGCAAAATTAAATGAAAGAGTCAATCAGTTCTATTTAGTGAGTCGATATAATGAGCGGATCTGAACAATTTTAAATCCATTTTATTACTAGTTGTCATGTTTGCCAAAAGTTTTGTTTTGTTATTTTGTCTCTCCTTTAGAATCACAACCCTGTTAAGAATTTATATTTAAAGACAAAATAAAACTAAGGGATATTAATCTGACAAGAGTAAATGTACAGAGAAAACTGGAGTGAAATCTGTATTCTGATGAATCATCTCATCACACTTTCATATTCCATATTTTTATACAGATGAGATGATGCTATATTTTAAACATGTAGTAGAAACACATGAAAGTATCATTATAACACTATTTAGTATGTATAAATGTTTTCTTACAATTAAACTTGTAATCATGCCAAGAGTGTATCCTCACATAGTAATATGCAATTTATGAAAGTCATTTTTCTGTGAATATGTGCTACATTTGCAAAGCATACAGTGAGATGCTAAACCATGGAACAGATTATTTTAATAAATTCAAATGCCACATGTAATGTGGAAATAAATCATATTATTTCTGCTTATTTATTTTAAAGAATAAATAAGCATTTATCTTCTCTATTGAATTTTAAAACCTGTACCTGAAATAGTATAGCATCAATAATTCATAGATTTAGTTTTCAGAATTAATTCAAGCATGGAATTTAGTTGACTATTCTTAAAATAAAAATCCTGATTTCCCATTTACCAGAGGCTGTAAGGTACGCCACCACCAATGGCCTTCTTCGGATTGAACAGCCTCTGTGCTGGTATGTTTTTACTATAGATAAATATAGTCCATCTAGGTTTAAACCCTAGCTCTGCCACCCACCAGCTGTGTGACACTGGCCAAGTTACTTAACATCTCTGTTCCTCAGGTTCTTCTCATAATATTAGTATGCACCTCATATGGTTGACATGATAAGACAGTCCTCAGAATATTAGTAAAACACCTCACATAGGTGCTATATGGCTTAAATGAGTTCATATTTTCAAAATTCTTGGAAAAAGGCCTAACATAGACAAACTCTAAAATAAAATATTTAAATATGCCCTTCTCTTTGAGAGGGTACCTCTGGCATTTCTTGTATTCAGAGAAATCATATACATATATGAACCAAAGCACTGTTTGCTCCATGATAAAAATCTGTTCAAACGTGTTTTGCTTAATGCACAAACATATACTCTGATTGACTGAGCCATTCAGCATCAAAACAAAAACACCACCATACTTGCTATTTTGACAGAAAAACCTGGAGAAATCCCTTTTTCCTTTCTACCTTTTAATGTGTTATAATGAAAAGGTGTTATCTTCCATAAAACAATAATGACTTAAAATTCCCAGTGAGAAGATCGACAGCGCACATGGTTTGTGTCTGCGAGCATTCTGCAGACATCCCTCTCTCCACCATGCTGCCTCTAGCATCTCAGCAGGCTTGTCTGGGAAATATATTGGTCTGCTTCAACTAGAAAAAATGTAAAACATAATCTTGACTGTTGTTTCATTCCTTTTATAAGACTAATAATTCAGTTGTCTTATATCCAGAAACGCGGTCTTTATAACACGTTCTGTTCTGTTCTGACATTTTTATACCATTTTTCTTTAAGTGTCATATATTTCAAATGGCTTTAGAGGAAGAGTTATTGCTCGGGAGTTACTGATTCCTTTATGGAATCTAGGGAATTTGGATCAATGTGTAAGTGGCATTGAGAACACATGTACATTGTTAAAGGATTTGGGTTTATCACTAGTCTGGAGATATTCAAATACCTGACCTATTTCCATTTAAAAGGAAGATAAAAAAAGGATTCTGTAATGATGTTTTAACATCACTTTTCTTAGAATTATAGTCGTTCAAGAGCAAGCAACACTCTTGCCTACTTTATGCAAAGTGGAAAATTTTTTCTCAAGCCTCAAGAAATACACATATACATGTATATCTACTCCCCCAAAATAGATATTCTAAATATATATACATATATATATATAATATATGTACATATTCCCTAAAATCATGTGTACTTTTATTAAACATTGTTTGCCAACTTTGCATATGGAGTCTAGGATTAATTTTAATCATCTTAGAAAAAATATCAGAGAATGGTTAGAGAACATTTAGTTCAACCACTTGAACTAACTTGAACGTTAATCTCCTGTTCAGTGTTCACAGCTCCATGTGTGAAAATGAATGATCAAAATGATCTAACAAAACTCTCCAGCATTTTAAAGCTATCATACATAATAGCAATTTATTTTAATTATTAATCAAATACTTACATTATAATACACATAAATAATTTAAGCTATAATTAACTCTATTATATACAGCTCATGAATAGGCATGAGCGTAGAGGTCATTAGTGTGTAGGAACTCCTCATCTTTGAGTTTTCTCTTTCCTATGGCAGAAAGAAAACAAGGAAACATTTTTAACTACATGACAAAATTTGAAAGCCTTGTCCGGTGTTCCTAAATGCCAACCTTTCCTTACCCTTGTCAGTTCACTGGAAATGGTGTCTATGATTTGCATCATGTAATTTTAAACTGTCAGGAGTCAGTAATTAAGAGGGAAGAAAGGTTTGGGGTTTGGTATTTAAACTTTGAAGGAAACACATAGTTTCAGACATACGTTTAGCAACTTTTCCAGGAAAAACAAAATAAACAGCAACAACAACAAAAAAACCCAACATAGTTCTGAGAATTATATTAAAGAGTAGCCTGTTAGAACTTTGAAAAAGGAAGTTTCCTTGCCACAAACCAAATACATTCCTCTAAATGCACAATCTCTCAAAAATTTTAGATATGTTCTTTACCATGTATTACCAGCCAAAAGCTCACAGACAGCGAGAGAAAAAAGAGAGAAGAAAAGTCTAACTGGCTTCATTGTGAGAGCTTACAGTTTTCCAGGGACATTCTCACGCTGCACCAAGCCCACGGAGCAGATGTGACCACCAGGTTGCTGATTTACTTTGAATACTCCTAGAGTTGATTCAAATGCTAGGCTAGCTGTGATCTCCAAGGGGGATCCCTGCTCAGATCAGCTGCAAACAGGCCCCAGTGGATGAGTACTGTTGTAAACCACAGGAGTCCTACCCTTGGATCAACACATGAGCTTATTGCTCTGCTAGAGGCTGACCCGAGGAGGGCTTTCCCTAACCTGCTCCCCTCAATCGTGCCATTTTCTGAGCTTGTGGCTAAGGAACAATGGCCCACATGCATCCTGCCTGTCTGCCTAACTTGTTAGCATGAGCCTACCGCAGAATTCCAGGTACCAAGAAAGGCTGCAGTCAGGAAGGCAGGGCTGGGGAATGAGGATTCAAATATAGGCACCATGGGCAAGCATAGGTTGGCACCTACGTGGACGGAGCCCAAGAAAAAGGCCAGAAGCCGATCCCATTACATATGGCAACTGAATATATGATAAAGGTGATGTTAGGGAAAAAAAAGTTAGACCCCTAACTCACACCTTAATTAAAAACAAATCATTAGAGGGTCAACCATTTTAAAATAAAAATGAAATAAGCCTTTTAAGTATAATACAAAACTCTCCCTAATGGTCTGAAATGCCCAAACCAGCAACTGGGTGTTATTTCTAGTACTTTCTCACTTTATCAAGACTATATAATCATCAAATCCCATCTGTCTGTCCCATCCTGAGACCTTAACAGATGACATGGAAAGACATTTCAGGATATGAGAGTGGTGTCTCCAGGATACCATGCTAGGAAGACATTCACAACAACATACAAAAGTTTGAGTTACCCTGTAGAAGTCTTAAAATAATTGTTCTTAAAGTAACAGTCAAGCATACCATGATGAAGGATGCGGTTCTTAAACATTTGTTTTTCCAAAAGAGATCAAAATGTCTTGCTAAAAACACTATAATAATAACTGAATGATCTTTAAAGTTTTCATTGGAAGTTTTTCCAGTCTTAGGGAGCCCAAGAATTTTACTGATACCACTACAATGAAGCTACTAAGATGCTTCCTTAGCAAAATGTAGCAACTAGGAGAAGGAAAAGGCATTGAGTTATTTGCAGCAGTTAAATTTCTCCATTTTAACGACCGGGAAGAGTTGAAAAGAACATGACTTACGTCTGGAAAAACTGTAAGCTAATTTTAAACTACAGATAATACAAGAAAAGCTAGAGCTAGTCTTTACTAATGTATTTAATATAAATAAATTTATATTAAAATAAAAGTGTCATTCAGGGAAAATGTTTAAACAAAATTAGAAGTATTTTATAAAACTTCCTATTACTAAGTATCAATATTTTGTGAAATAAATCATGTCCCAATAGCTACCATTTACTGTACCTGATACTCTAGTAAGCCCTTCACAGTATGATTTAGACACAATGGAGGGCAACGTGTCATAATGCACAACTCATAGGTTTGTTGTGAGAACTGAAAAGGGTTATTACGTGCAAATGTTGAGAACAATGTGTAGGACATCAGAAACATTCAATAAATGTTAGCTCCTAGTATCTTATTTAATCCTCACAACAAGCACCTGGGGCTTATATATTAAATAGCTTGCCTAGACTAACATTGCCTTACTCTGGAGCCTATGCTTCTAACTACACTCCTCCGGAAAATAAATAAAAAGTACCTTCTCTCCTTTCTTTCTCTTTCTCTTCTCTCATCATACAGTCCACATAAACAGAACTGTTTGTATATGAATGACATATATTTATATATCACATGTATAAATGCTGAAAGAAAATGCACGCTGAGAGGTAAAATTACATATTTTTATAGCTTCATTTTCCATATTTTCCACAAGTTACCTGTGTTCCTTTAAAAATCAGCTAGTTCATAAAGATCTTCACAAAACTAAAATCACAAGAACTTTAAGAAGTTTTAAGTACCTCATATTATTTACCATCAGTATTAGCAAAGATAATTAGTAACAGAAATTATTATAGCACAAATTATTCCTAAAACCTGAAAAGCACCCTAGTGGATACAAAGCATTCACATGGCAATAACCCAAATGCTCCTAATTCCTCAAGGGTTGAAAGCACAACTGCTTTTACTATTATTTGGAAACATCTGGAAGGCACCTTAGAAGGTGGACCACAGAGAGGTCAGTCTGTAGGAAGGTGGGGAGGACATATTCTGTAGATGGGAGATAAAAGTCTTTAAGCTGCTTTTTTTAAAGTCTTTACTTTAGACACTGGTTTACTTATTGTTTGGAGGCTTGAAGAAAAATGAATGAAAGCATATAAGCATATCACCTCATTTCAGCTTAGTTCTCACATTAATTTACTAAGAAGGAGCACCTGAAAGAAGCATTTGGCTTTGGAAGCTAGAGCAGCCTTATCTCTCTCCTAGATCGATAGATGGCGGCTTTCTGGGACAGCTGAATTTCAAAAGAGCTTGGCTTTTGGGGGAAAGAACTAAATGTATCTTCCAGGAATATGTTCTCAAAACATATTAGAGGAGGGAATGCCCGTGACATGAGTGGGTGACTTCAGGTGGCCCAGAATGAGCAAGTGGGCCCCATGGGGGGCAGGTGGGGCAGGTGGAGGCAGAGGCTGACCTTGCAGTGGAGCAGGAGGAGCTGGCCCACATCCGAAGTTGCTGCAAGGAGGCACTTTGAAAACTTCCGTTCTCCCTTTTTCTTTGTAGAGATCCTAAGGTTAGAAAGACAGCCTCCCTCTTCTGATCAGGTGACAGGCCCCAGCTATAGGAACACATGAATGTGAGACCACAGCTGTTGATCCCTCGTCTCCTGTTAGCAGCCTCCTTGGTGGCTTAGGGGTGCTGTCTGTTCAGAATCAGAAACCCCTACCCCAGCCACTGGAAGGCAGTCAGAGGGCTCCCGGCTGCCATTCCCCCTCGACCTGCGACTCTTTCCATACTAGCCACCATCTAGCAAGAGCCTCCTATATTGAGAGCCTCTTGTCTGTTTGCACTCAGTACACAAACATTTTTAAAACAGCTGTTAAAAGGGTCAGAGTTTTCCCTGACACAGAAATTTAACACAGAGCTCAGGGTATACAGGGAGACACTTAGCTCAGGGCTTCAGTCTTGTTCAATGAGCATAGCCAGGTGGCCAACTTTTGAGAAGGTGAGGAGAAGGCTGGATCTTTGCAGAACATGAGAGGCAAGAGGGTAAAGCACTCTTCAGAATAGCAAGAGGAATCTGACCAAAGAGGATCTGAACTCTTCTTGGCGCTGGTGCACTGGCAGCTTTTCTGTTAGCTTGTAGAGGGGAGGGAGTAGCAGTATTTTCAACAGATAATAAGTATAGGTAACTGGGGAAGTAAGAGCCAGCGTGCGATCAGTGATTGTTTTCTAGAGAGAATGTCAAAAGCATGAGCAGTCTTCTTACTCCCCTTCCTCCATGTCATCAAATTTAAATAAAAGTAAATAAGTGCACATACAGGTTTCTTTTCTAAGAGATTGAGAAGATGGGCTTAACTGACATTCAGTGAAAGATCAGGTGAGTCCCGACAGACTTCCTGTTCCACATATGGGGAGAAAGCAATTTAAATGTTATGTCAAAAGAAGAAAGTAAAGTTAAAGAAGAAAGCCCTCTGCTATTTTAGAAATCATTTCATGAAGGACTATTACCTAGTTAGCAAAGATATAGAGTGGAAAAGGAAGTGGCACATTAATTTTTTAATTTTAAATTAATTCAAACAAATTAATACTAACAGTGTTTCTTCAATGTCCATACAGTAGTCTACAGTTAAAAATGAGATAACATGGATTTATATTATTATTTGAGAAAGAATTCCCTATCAGGAGGCACATATTTCAACGCAGAAAGGATTACATTATTTGACAAGGAAAACACATTACTCTTTGAAAAACAGAAAAGTTGACCTTGGCAAACAGTTAGTGAAATTGTTCCCTACTTGACTTCCCTTACACATGGAGTATGGGAGGTGCATACTTAGTGGCACTTTGTGGCATTGTTTCTAAAGAAATCTCATTACTGGAGTCAGAAATGAGCAGGGAACATGTAGAAAATAGTTCACATTACAGTGTTGGGAAGTGACTGAATTCTTGTTTCCACCCTTTATGTTAGGTAGCAAAAAAGATTTTGGTAGTAATGGGTCCTGGCTTAATGTATGTTTACCTTTTTCCCTTGACTGACCCTCATCATTTTTTCCATAATCAGAGACAAATAAAAATAAGCATTCATTCTTTGAAAAAATTCTAAAGTTCTGTAACTACTTCCCATGCTATTAGGATGCTATCACCTTATCACTCAGTTCTGTTTCAGGCAGCACAACCACTCCTTTCATAAGAATTTATAAGTGTTTTAATAGTTTACGTTTTCTCAAGGCAAAATGTTGAATTCTACACCTCTCACTGTCTTTGCCTACAGATTACTCAAGTCAGTCTCAACAGATTTACTTATCCCAACTCTTCCCTTTGTCCTTTATCTCTCTGGGTTCCAATCTCTCTACTGTTCTTGGTATTACCATTTTTATATGACAATAATAACATTGTCATCACAATAGCAAACAGTGCCGGTAACTCTTTTGAAGCAATCTTCGAATGTTATGAATTCAATTTTCTTAGCAACACCGTAAATCAGATGATCCTGTGTCCATGCTGCTAATGAGGAAACTGGGACTCAGAGAGACGGACTCTAACTTGCCAATGTCACAAAGTCCTTAGTGGGTAGGGAAAGAACATTTATTTCTGGTGCACCACTCTGACCAATTCACAAACACACACTGCCCCTTGTTAGGTCCCTTCTTATTTTATATGAAGGATGACAAATCAAACCATTCCTCGAAACCAAGGCTATCGGGAGAACAACTCACCGCAGGGGAAAAACTTAATTGAAAACACAGTGGAAGTTTTCATGAGTGTCCTTTCCCTTGTCACTCCCGTCTCATAATCTACTCTAAAGTTCCATCTTGTTTGATTTACTGAGAAATGAGTCAGCAAGGATTACAGGGGATTAACAACAGATTGTACAGTAAAAAGGACAGATTGCAAAACAATGCAAAGTAGAAGATGAAAACAGAACTTTTTTTCAAAATTGCAAACCAAGTATGCCTTTGAGTGTATGGGGGATCAAAATATGTTAGTAACTGCCTGGCTCAAGGTGGTATGCATGGTAATGCTTCAGCTTCTCAGTTATCAATCTGGATCATTAACAACAATACAACCAAAGCAACTAGTACTGATTCTTTGGAGAAAAAGCACTTGATTAAAAAAAGATGAAAAGCAATGCCATGAGCCATTTCACCCCATGCATTGAGATACAGCCTAGCATCACTGAAAGATAACATGCAGTGAAGGTTTAGTAATTACCTGGCATTTCCTCTCTTTGATGGTCTCCTTCTTCTGTAATTTCCTCTACCACAATTTTTAAATAAAATTTTAAAAATGTTTATCTGGTAAAAATCCCCTCTCTTCCCCTACCTCATAGTCCCCTCGTCACTAGCAAAACTTCCACCCGGCCTTTAAGATTCTTAGCCAGTTTCATAGTTAGTGGCCAAGTGATCTGGTAAGAGGATAGCCAGTCCTTGAACAAAAATCTTTCCTTGACTTTCGGTCACTGCACCAAATAACACTTTGCTGCAGACCATGATCTAGAAAACAAGAAACCCAGGAGGTCTAGAATGGCGTCCTCTTGGACGTCGCTGTGGAGGAGGAAGGCAAGGCCAGACAGAAGAAGACCCTAGCCCTCTGCTCGGGCCAGGGGCAGGGGGGCCGGAGGAGGCAGAGGGGGCAGAGGGACAGAGGGGCAGAGGAGCAGAGGGACAGAGGGGGCAGAGGGGACAGAGGGACAGAGGGGCAGAGAGGGCAGAGGGGGCAGAGGGACAGAGGGGGCAGAGAGTGCAGAGGGACAGAGGGGCAGAGGGGCAGAGAGGGCAGGGACAGAGGGGGCAGAGAGGGCAGAGGGGGCAGAGGTGGCAGAGGGACAGAGGGGGCAGAGGGGCAGAGGGACAGAGGGGGCAGAGAGGGCAGAGGGGGCAGAGGGGGCAGAGGGGGCAGAGGGACAGAGGGGCAGAGGGGCAGAGAAGGCAGAGGGGGCAGAGGGGGCAGAGAGCACAGAGGGACAGAGGGGCAGAGGGGCAGAGGGGCAGAGAGGGCAGAGGGACAGAGGGGGCAGAGAGGGCAGAGGGACAGAGGGGGCAGAGAGGGCAGAGGGGGCAGAGGTGGCAGAGGGGACAGAGGGGGCAGAGAGGGCAGAGGGACAGAGGGGGCAGAGGGGCAGAGGGAGCAGAGGGGGCAGAGGGGGCAGAGGGGGCAGCAGAGGGGGCAGAGGGGGGCAGAGGGACAATGGCAGAACAAAGCAGTGTCAAGCTTCCATTGTCCTTGGCTCTTCTCTGGTTCAGCATCAAAATTTTTAGAAAACTTTATTCAATTATTTTCACTCATATTTTACAAGTCCAAAATCTTGTTTTGAGGAATATTTACTTTGCCTACACACATGTAGAAGACACCTCCAAGTACAATATTTCTGGGATCTCCACTTGTCTCCAACCCCAGAAAAAGCTGCAGAAGCACCTGTGTACCCATCTTTAAGAGAATCAGAGGGGTTTTGTTGTTGTTGTTGTTAAAACCTAAGAATAGAAAGCTAGCAGGAGCTCAAAATATAGCAATAATACTCACTGCCCTCATAGCAATGTGCCTCTTCCTCCTGGGGCCCATTCACTCTCCCTGTCTCCCTCTTCTCCTCTCTGGGTTACAGCTTACGCACCACCACAGAGCCTTCCTTTGGGCTTCCATGAACATTTACGGAGTACTTACCCCTCACCAAGCACCTCACTAGAACTGGGGCACTTGGGATGAATAGGACAAACATGTCCAGCGTAAAGAATGCAAGTCAAGAAGATAAAACTTCCCCATTGACACAGGATGCAAAGCAGTGCGGTCCCTGCTGTCATGGAGGGGACGAGGGGAGGGTGGTAGTTGCTGAAAAGGAAGTTAACTCCCCAGAGGATCAGCAGCCTTCTTGGGAGTAAATCCTTAAAGGAGAATGAAAAAGCGAATACAGTCCTGACAGGTAGACGGGTGGTGGGGTGAGGGTGGGGGTGGCCAACATGTCCGAATAAATTAGCTTTTGCAGGAAATATCAACATGTGGGGGAGCAGGGCGATTACTCAAGGAAGCGCAGCCGTTTCACAGATAGAGAAGGTCTGGCTAGATAACTAAATATGAGCTGAGTTTGCAGGTGCGTGGGAGTCAGAGCGGAGGCAGTTCCTGCTTAGAGCCTTGTGTCAGGGTGCTTAACCGGAATGTTCTTTGGGACAATGCTCACTACCTGTCCCCACGGAGCTGGCTTAGAGGGATACTGCGGATGGATCTTCTCCATCAAAAAGGGAATTCAAAACAGGTGTTGCTCTTTTACACTTGCTCCCCTGTGACGGAGGTGGAAACACCCATAAAATTTGTTAGACCTTTACTCCTTATTAGTGAAGTCAAGTCCATCTGTATGCCCTCTTGCTTCTTCAGTATTACACAATCCATGACAATTATTTGCAAGAGACAAAGTGTGTGTGTGTGTGTGTGTGTGTGTGTGTGTGTGTGTGTGTTGTGCGAGAGACAGAGAGTTAAAATTATAGAATAAGAGATCTATTATCAAGGTTTAAGTATTGTGATAAGTTCAGCTTGTTTCCTGATAATATAGATTGACTTCTCTAAATGACTTAATGTAATACCTTTAATAAGGAAATAAAACCATATGAATCTTTCATAGTAGAAAAAAAAAGCTTATGAATTCATTCCATATTTTTATTTTTCCCGGCTTTGAGTATAAATAAACTGACAAAAAAGTCTTCAGAAAAATGCACATGTTTAGCTGGTATTAATTACAGGGCCTTAGCTACTGACACCCTGTGCATTCCCCAATAGGACTACTCAAAATTTAAAGATTAAGAATATGAAGCTCTTGACCAAGCACTGCAACTACCAAAATTGCATCTGATGTGGACTAAGGCACAGGGATTTGCTTGTAACCAAACCAATACAGGTAAATGAGGGAAATCTCAAACACTATAAACTGAGTACTAATTATTGTTTATTTTTATGTTTTTTGTATGGCAAAAAAAAAAACTAACAAATTAATTTTGTTCCAAAAGATTGGACATTTATTAGCCAGACTTTTCTAGTTAATGATGGGATTACTTGTCTAAGGATACAGATTTCTACCAAGAGGATACCTTTAGACTTAATCTCAGGTATAAAAGAGTATTCCAGTTTTGTGTTTCTGAAAATCATCACTGTAAATCACATAAATGAAAATGTCTATAGACATATTTAAGTAAAGAAAAACATTCTTAATTCCTCTTGCTGTGATGATATATATACACATGAGCTATGCTACACATTCCTTGAGGACCAATGTTGTGCTAAATGTGCTATAGAGGGAATAAAAGACTCTGGAAATGACATAGGTTTAAAGTCCTTTGACTAATTCTACTGGGATTATTCGAGCACTTGGGAGGGGAGGGGGGTGAAAGCAAGAATAGAAGGGGACAGATATTAGTGCCTGTTGTAATTACTATGTTCCCCATGGTCTGAAATGCTAAAAGTGAATGTTTCTTCTATTATGAGGATATAAACCTTTCTCACTGCAAAGCTATTAGCATATATAATGTACATGTCTTAACATCATGGCTTCTCTGTCATTCTTTTGAGACCTTTAGGGACCTGGGTTATTGTATAGTCCTGAATGATAGCCAAAGCATAATTTGAGTTTTCCAGCCTATTTTTAAAACATCAGTTTAAGCAATTTTACTCATATTTAATGGCTCAGTCTTTTCCTGCAAATTAAAATGTTTGCATTGTTTTAACTCTGGAAAAAATTGCTCTAATTTTAAAAAATATTTACAAACGTGAATGCACATTAATATAGATCATCAAGCACCAGCATTATAATCAACAAGATGATTTAAAATTTAAAGGCAATTCTAGGAATTTGTTAACGTAGTAGTTCTTCAAAAGTAAATAAACAAGCCTCTCAGAAATCAAAACATATATAAACTCTTGATCTACTTTACACCGTTCTAGAGCATATAGAGCTGCCAGAAAATGAATCACACTGATTTGAACCTTTTGTACAAATGCATTTCCTCCTGTATTTTGGGGGCAGAAATTGTACCTTAACATACTCCACATTTTTTTCTCTGATTTCAGTTCTTTTATCACAAAGTGGAGTAAAACAAGAAATGTTACTTCCCTTATTCAGTGTTATTTCAATCTATGTCAATTTAGCATATTTTAAATAGTCTGTATAATTTTTTAAAAATAAAAGGGCCATTCTAATGTTAATTTGGATCAATCTTCCAAACATATGATTCTAGGTTTCTAAAAAGGGCCCTCTTGAGGGGGCTTTTTAAAAGTGAACAAAAAAGCACCCCGAGGCTGCCCAATTCACATTTTAACCTACTTACATGAAAAAGGAACTGCTTTGGTTAAGAATAAACCTGCACAAGCTCAGGTTCAAGCTAAACACGTCGGCGTATTAGTGAGGAAATGAGACAGCAAATAGTAACTCCTTTCATACTAGCAAAAGAATACTGTATTTATTTAAATCAGTTGGCAGAAACTCTCATTTTAATTAAATTACACTTACTGAAATAACATTTTCATAATTAAAAAAATAATAATCCATTTCTCCCAAAGAGCTGGTGAAAAGGAATCACAGTCACTTAAAATGGGCAAAGGAATAATGCAATTGTGAGAATAAATGTGACTAATTTGGATTACAATTGCACATTAGTTTGGGGGTTCTCAGTGATTCAGAAGCCATTTTTATCCCGTTGCTATGTGAAGTTAGTACAAGGAGGATGACAAGTTTTGATAGTAATAATTTTTTAGAAGTACAAGTTTCACAGTTTATTGTATTTTTATTACTTGCATATTAGAATGCTAGAATATTAGTTTAAATCAGATTAGAGAGAATTTTATCTGACTTCTTCCTTTTACAAATGAGGAAACTGAGTCCAGAAAAGCTATGGCCTCTTGTTAACCATTTAGCTAGTTAAAAAGACTAGTTCTGGAACTAGTGGCTTTCCACTACAAAACATTTATACCTTTAGAGATTACAGAAGGAAAAAGAGAGAAAATGGAAGACGATCTATGTGGGTTATAGTAGAAACAAAATCCCAATCCAAGTTAAGGTTCTGTTTCTTTCCCTTCTGGTTCCCTCCTTCAAAAAGTTCATATGAGAACCAAAGTTTTTGCTCGAGAAAGAACAAAAATGATTAAATAATCAGGTTAAGTCTCACAAACTGACATAACCAGTGAATGAATAATATGTTTCCATGACTTATCCATGACAGCTTGATGACAGAAAATTTTCCATAAAAAAAATAAAATTCTGAATGCTAACTTCCTCCAAATAGACAGAAGATGTCCAAATTGGTCAAATGATTACTTTCGGTCATGGAGCCACGCAGGACAGAAGGTGGGGCACTGAAAGGAAGAGGTCAAGCCACCAAGCCACAAAGAGCACAGAATACCCTCGTCCCTCTTGGATATTGCTAACTGCTGGTCTTGTGAAAAGTCAAAAGCATTATATGGCAGAGCTGTGCCAAACACAGCTTCTACCATTCAGAAAAGGACTTAGAATAGTTTCATACACACAGTGCTGTTGGGATATTTGCATGTCACAGTTAAAGCCTAGGCAAGTAGGGAGTTTGCTACAATTGTATATAAGGAACACCAGCAAGCTTTCATTAGCATCCTTCTCCATTTTTAGGTCAAATCAAAGTGCAAATGAAACAACCACACAAAATAGTTGCTTTTTGAGAACAGATTAGTAAAATATGAATGTTTATAATCTTAACTAGTTGCAGCACAAAAATCAAATAACAAATATAAGTTGAATCTCCTAATACTGAACATTTGTTACAATGTCAAACAAAAAGAGCCCCTGTTCTTTACTCATAATGGATTGCCTGCCATCCCCCTGCAAATGATGTCCCACAATTCAATTCAATAGATCCCACAAATTCTTCGCATTGCAAAACTTCTCCCAAATTCTTTCGGTAACAATCTATTGCTTTTTCTTTTATGTGCAGTATTGAACTGAACCGCAGTGTGAAAGCTCTTTAAACTCCAAGGCCCCAGCTACTGTTAAGAAAAAAACAAACAAAAAGTCTCCCTAAGAGTCTCGTTTCCAAATTAATTTCCTTGTTCACTGTCAGTTCCTCTCAACTTACAAGCTTCCAGGTCAAAGTCATTATAACCAAAAGCTCATGATGACAAAAATACAACAAAACTTACTCTTAATAAAAATAATGCGTAAAATTTCATCAGATAGAACCCCAACTGGCAATACACAAACAAACTGCACTCCACAGATCACTAATTTAGCCACAGATACTGGAGTAGAAGAGGAGAGGGTTTCAAGAAATACTGAGTTAAACCGAGCAGACCCTCAGTACCTCTTAATCTTGCTGCAAACTCAGAAGGGGGAGCTGGTACGCTAACATTTTCTAAACTTATTTATGCATAGAAAACCAAATTTCCTAGAATCCCTTTCATTTGTAGAAAGAATAAAAAGGGCAGTTTTAAAGATATACCTTAGCTAATGTTCCAATTGAAACTACAATAATAACAAGCATAACGCATTATTATTTTTAAGCAAATTCCCTCCTTCCAAATGCGTTGGGAAAAAAATGAAGCTTACAGTTTCCACAAGCTTGGCTGATTCAAAGCTATTCTTTGTAAATGGTGAGGATAGGAATTCACTCCATGGACCAGGCTCCTTCCATTACAAACAAGCAGAGAAGCTTATCTCCTATTAAAAACTCTATCCCTCATTAGAATCATGGGCACAAGCTTTAAAAAAAATATTGAAGACTTTATTTTACTTATTTAATTTTCATGTCTGACACAACTAAAGATTTCTCCTACATCTTTCTCCTAAGGACAATGCCATTTCTTAACTTTCAAAGATATAAAATCATATCTGTCATTTCTTTTCTAGTGTGAAAAAATATAATTATAATTATTATATACAATTATGATAGATAAAATAAGCAATCTATGTGAACTGAAAGAAAACCTTGTGAATATTAGATCTTATAAATGGGGACAATAACAGTTTGAGTTCAAATATGCAAAGCTCTTTTAACCATGCCTTACACATAGACGTGATATGCAACACATGGCCCTTAACACAGATTTTAACTGTGTGGGACCACTTACATGTGGATTTTTTTCAATAAATATTTTGGAAAAATGTGAGGACATTTGTGACATTTTGAAAAAACAATTTCTTTTTTCTAGCTTACTTTATTGTAAGGCTACAGTATATAATACATATACAAAATAGTTAATTAACTGTTTATGGTGTTGGTAAGGCTTCTGGTCAATAGTGGGCTATTAATAGTTACCGTTTTGGGGAGTCAAAGTTATATGTGGCTGTTCAACTGCACAGAGGGGATCAGCAACCCTCACCCCCGCACTGTTCAGGGGCAGCTGTATAAATGCTGACATTAGACACACATGCAATTACAAAGGACCTCATCATCACGTATTTCAAATTCACAGATTACCTGAAGATCTGTATTTTATCATTAATTTAATGAAACATATTCATTAACTCTGAATGCTTAAAGTAATAATTTTTAAGATTAACAAAAAGCATGATATATTTTCCCAACGTCATCTAGGAAATAGCATTGCCTGGTAATGGGGCATGGAATTGCATGTAATATGGCCAGTCCCAGTACCCCCAAGCTTCCACAGAGACCTAGTGTGGGTGGTTGTAGGAGAGAAGGAGGCAGAGAAGGAAGAAGAAAACAAGGAGAGGATGAGGAGGAGGAAAAAGAGGAAGAAGAAGAGAAAAGGAAGAGGAGAAAAAGAACGGGAAAGGAGGGGAAGATACAAAGAAAGAGGACAGAAAGAGAACCAAGTTTTATTAAGACTTACTCTTGTGTACCAGGCATTCTAAGTGTATTACGTGGTTTTGTTCACTTAATCTTTACAGCGACTCAATATGCTTGGTAAAATTATCTCGATTTTAAAATTGGGAAACTGAAGCATAGGCAGATGAGGTGACCTGTTCCACCATCATGATGTGAGCATTGGACCCAGCCACCTTCCCAGCCTGCTGGCTACAGCTTATGTTCCCCAGCAATTACAATGTTACCTACTGTCCTATAGTTAAGAGAAAGTAAACAGAGGTGGCCATGGGCCCAGAGGAAGTGCACTGACCTGAAGCTGAGTCTGGTGAGGCCAGAAAGACTTCCTGGAAGGAGTCATGTGGGAAGAGTTTGCAGGAGTCAGCCAGGTGAAGCAGGAAGGGAGCATCTGATGCAGGGAGAGCAGCCCAGGTGAAATGATGTTGGCTGGAAACAGCAAGGTGCACGCAGATTCAAGGGCATGGCACCTGGGAAGGACTGTTGAGAGCAGACACCTGGAAAGAAGCCAGGAGTCCAACCCAAGAGCCTGTGTGCCACCCAAGGAGTTGGGGCCAAGAAGGAGGAGTCTTCAAGTGAGCCAGTGAGAAGTGACAAAGGCTAACTCCAGGGAGAGGAAATAGCAGAGGAAGGGTAGTGAATAGGAGGGAGACTTAGTGCCATAACAGAGAACCATTAGCAACCCAATGGATGTAGAGGATGATAAAGAAAGAACAATCCCTCCCAGAGTGTCAGCTTGGATGACTACGCTATTGGTATAATTCTCCACACTAGAGATTATAGCACAAAAACAAGCAGGACAATTGAATATAGAGGTTTGGAAATGAGGAGAGAAATCCACTGAATATACAATTTTAGAGACATAGGTTTATAGCTTGTGGTTGAAGCCATTTGTTGGGAATGGATCACCCTGGAAAACCATGTTAATAGAAAGGAGGGTCAAAGGAATGCTGACAGTTACGACACAAGCTCTTAACCCCATGCTTCATAAGCGCAGCACACTCCACCTGGAGACATTTCCAAAATAGACCACAATTTTTAGTGGATTAAAAAGCACTGGCTCATTGATCTAAGAGGTCCAATGAAGAAGAAGCACATGTGAGGAAACAGCCAGAAAGGCACAAGAAAAATTAGGATACACTGCACAGTGAGTCAGATACTGAGAAGAAATGTTTCACAAAGGGAAGTGTCCGGTGGACTTGGCAGCAGAGAGGTCATTTCTGACCTTTAGGAGTGAGGAGGGCCTCAGACATGAGAAGGCAATGAAGAGCCAATTCAGGGGAAGACCATGTGTAACATAAGTAGGCTGACCTTTTAGAAAGCTTAGTTGTGACTGGAAGAACACAGGGTCAAAGCTTAAGAGCAATTGGACTCAAGCATTTGTATTTTCAAGATGGAAGAGGGTTGAGCATGTATAGAGCACAGGGAGAGAAATGGATGACGAAAGTGCATCAAAAAAGGATGAATAGTGGGCACAGCTTTTCAGATGTTATGGCTAGCCAGAAAATACTTGTTCATTTAGCGACCTCTATTTTCTTCTGATAGATGTGTCAAGATCATATTCTGAAAATGAGGGTGTAAGTGGAAGAGTAAATCTGAAAAGAGGTAAAAATGTGCCATGACCTCTGAAGGCGACAGGAGGTGTGACTGATGTCATCGCATGATTGCATCCAACACAAAAGTAATTAAAAAAAAAGAATCCCTGTAAGATGATATTAATCACAGATAGAACTAGAAATATCTTTCAGAATGAAAAACTCAGTGGTTCTGATTTTTCAGATAGGGATTGCATCTACAGAAAAGAATGACTCCTAACTACATTATAAATTACAGTTTGGTGGAAATATTTTTGCCTTGGTTCCTCCTACAAAAATCATCAAAAGTCCACAGACATGGGGAGCTATCAAAGGTAAGGCAAGTTTAGTTTCTGATGCACTGAGATTCCATTTAAAAGGAGGGAGAGAATTAACAAGAGTGGGAACTGGAAGGTAGGTGGCTTTGGAGCAGAAGGAAAGGCTCAGAATACCAAACTCCACTTCACTCTGGTGTTGACACACTCACCAACCTTCTTAACACGCCACAAAGCACCAGCCCACTGCTTCAGTCTTAGGAACCAGACAAGTTTACAAAGCTTCAAATGGACTACTCCCCACTCAAAGTATCTTTTTGCCCTGGGATATTAATCCCCAGCAAATAAAATACTCCTTTCCTAATTAACTGCTGAATTATCAAATTCCAATGACAACTTGCCATAGCTCTTTCTTCATTTTAAGGAGCAGTGCATTTAAAAGTAAAAGAAAGAAATTTCTGGGGAAAGAACTGCAAACAGATTAAAATATGTTAATTTTAGAATTATGAGATTAGTCAAATTTCCATATGCTTTTTTTGGTTATAATGCCTGGAAGTGGTAGATTATGGCTGATCCAGAAAGGAAAATTGAAAGGAATCCTGGACAGTTACCTGTGAACTTTATCCAGGTAAGTAGGTTGTGACCACAGGTGCCTGTGAGGATTATGGGATAAACATCTAGTTGGAGGTTGATCTATGCTCACAGAGAAGCCCAAATTATTGGCTCTGCCATGCTGTGACCCAGCCACTTAGGGCTGTGGCCAAAGGAGTTAAATCTAAGTAAATTAGGAATTTAAAAGAAATTCCAAATCGTTCTAAGTTTTCTGTTCAATTTTCTTAAATCTTCATGGTTTTCCCTCTGGACAAAGTAGTGTAGAATACTACTGTAAGTTCGTCAATTGACCACAAAATGAATATGAAGAAAGAAATGTAAAATTAAAATTATATCAAAATCACCTTTTAAGTTCTTTAGAGGCCTGAGCTTCCTATGATTTTATTTCTTCTCTCCCTCCCTCTCCCTCATTCTCCCTGGGGAACAGCAAATTACACATTACAGGTGTTCAGTTAAATGCTGGATGAGTTGAAATTCATTGCAGTTCAAGTATATGGCGGTTTTGTGTGTGTGTGTGTGTGTGTGTGACTATATAAATAAGTAGATCAACAGGCTCACTGAAAAGGAAATAAGACTTCTGCATTTCTATTGAAAGCAAGAATACCAGTTTCAATTGTATCCTTTCTTGATCATCAAGGCATTTTAACAGACATAAATAAAAGAAAAGGGAAAAAAAAGATCCTTTAAAAATGATGTTCCTAGTGTATTGTCCTCTAAGTAGGAAAAGCACTGAATTTCTTTTTATCACTGGTGTTTTTGCCACTGCTGGACCACAGTGGATCGATCAATGACATTTTCATATCCCAATGATGCAAGGAGGATTCCCACTTGAGAATCAGAGCTGAAAAGACTACCTTATGTAAGTGACATTTAAAAAAATATGCTAATCATCAGCAAGTTATGTAGTCATGAATTAAGTAATTAGCTATTTGGTGTCTTGCTCTGCATATAGCCATGTGCATATCACAGAAAATTTGAAACTACTGAGATCTTTGTAGACCATGAGATTATCTTTTCCAGCTATAGTGTCTTCCACTGGGAAACATGACTAAACACACATGTCACTTATCAGTTACAGTATTTCTAATCCTTCCATTATTATATTGCAGATGTTTCAAATGCCCCAAATTTAGTAATGTTTTTAAATAGAGCAAAATCTATTATTTACAACCTATAAGAGATGGCCTGATTTCATCGTCTTTTTGTGTTTTCATTAAAATGTCAAAAACGTTTATTATTTTGGCTGGCATTATTAAAAACTGTCAAACTCAAATATTTGTATTTATAATGCAGGCTACAAGTCACTAATTTATACCAAATGTATGACAGGGCAGTTACTTACAAATATTTACAAATAAATGATTCTCCCACATTTTGGAGCCCTTTTGAATTGTTAAAAAGTTTACGTTTAAATGGAAGGTTAAGATATGACATGTGCACACTTTTTTACGGATCTCATATCTAATGACAAAATGGAGTTGAGTTTCTAAACTAAAGCTTCAAATACTAACAAAAAACCCCATATAATTAATCCTAGGAACATACCAACCTCTATCTGTGCTTCTGTTTACTACCTTAGAAGGGATTAGCAACATTTCAGCTTGTATAAACTTTGTTAGATTCTGTAACCGTTAACAACCTCCGCATTTTGTTAACTATGCCTTTGCTAAACCCTAGAAATCATCAGGAAAACCTCAAAAAAATGAATAGAAACAACAAGAGCAACAAGTCTCCAAAACTGTAGTGAACAAAGTCACACTAAATACCTTGTTTGAAACCAAACAGCTCCTGGGGCTGCGGCGGGCACGGGGTCATGGCTGCAGTATTCAGAGGCCAATTTATTTTGAGGCCAGCACAGAGAGTAAAGTATTTTTTATTTTTGTTTTTCTGTCACAGAATTAGAGTCCTCAAGACATTATCATTAGACAGTATCCCATAAAATTAAACACAAATCCCTGAACTAGAGAAAAATGTTCATGGTCTCCATAAATCTACTTAATGGAAATCAAGAGTCTTTCCTTAGATAGATTTGACTTAGAAAATATTAAGTGTTCCGTCCAGAAATGACACAATGTACTATGTTCCATTCACCCCTCCACTCTCCAGAAGACCCAAAATACACCCCTTGAGTTGTGACTGGGAATTCCCTTCAAGACCCTTTACCTAAATAACAAGGGTCCAGTGTGGCTGGTGGATATTATTATGCAAATACGAAGCACTACTTTTCACAGTTCATAAAACATTCTCTTATTTCCCACTGTCTTGATATATGTATTTTTTTTGCTTCTTTTTTTAAAGTTTGCATTGTCCAGGAAACAATTTCAATGTTCCACTTCCATCCATGGCAATAAGCACTGCCAAATAAATAACTTTCTTGGGCAAGTTGCTTCACCTCTCAATTCCTAAATTAGCCCAACAATAAATGTGTCCACACATGCTATCAGTTCTCTGAACAAGTATCTATCAAACTTCCATTGAAGCGAGGGAGAGAACTTGCGTTCTCAGCTGATAGGGTTACACAAAAGGCTCACAGCGTGGGTGGCTAAGAAATATATGGATAACTAGCTAGTAACTGTACTTCCTACATTTGCATTGTAACTGTTGAGTATTTGTAGAATACAGAAAAGCAGCAGGTGAAAAGTGAAACCGCTTCCTCGTACTAGAAAACTGATCATCAATCAAGCAATAAGCATCCATCCACCATATATCCTGTGTACGGTCTACATGACAACAGTCGGGCCCCTAAGAGCTGATTTGTTGAAATACACTCACAAAAAATGATGAAGTGACAAGAATATAGCATAAAAATAGTATAAAATTAAGAACAATGTAAATTATACAAGTAAATGTAGTAAACTATGAATGTTATAGAGAATGAAATTAGAGGAAAATCTAGGTGAAGTGGAATCAGGAAACGTTTAGAAGGAAGATGTGGCCCTTGCCTCTATGCTTCAAAGGAAGCGAAGGATTTGAGTCAGATGCAAGCATCAAGGTGAGAGAGTGGCACAAAGAGGCACAGAGTGTTTAGGGCTCTGAGAGAGCATGAGTTCCAGGCCTTTGGAAACAGAGGGCCAGCATCATGGGATGACCACACAAGGTTTACGTGCCATGCAAAGAAAGTAAGCAGCCACCAGAGAAATGACACTGTGACTAAGGACAATCAGACCGCCAATGAGTCTGTTACACATAAGCAGAACTGAGGGCAGGGTCAGCAGATAAAGTCTCTGGTGGTGACACACCCATGATATGGCGTAGGTGCCAACAGGAATTCCAACGCAAGCTAAGGAGACAAAGTGACAAGATTTACTGATACAGTGAAGAAGAGTCTGGTCAAAGGAGACTTCCAGAGTTTTCGCTTGAAGGACCTAAAGAACAAAGATGAATACAGCAAAAATAGTGAAAGGGAGACGGTTGATAAGTTTGGCTTCGGAAGTGCTGGCCTGAAAATATCTGCACACATAAAACTGAAGAATCATAGGATGTGAACCCTAGTGATGTGAGCGTTTCAGTCAGGAAGACAGAGTCACAGCTGACACCGTGACAACAGGTGTGCCCACCAGAGGAGGAAGGCGGCAGTCAAAGAGGGACCAAGACCCTCCCGAGCAGACTTCGGGCAGGCTGTTCTGAGCCCTCTTCTTCACTGAACCTCAACCCTGGGCCTCCCTGTCTGAGCCTGCAGTGTCCAGTGTCAGCAAGAATCCTGCTAAGCCAGTCTAGTGAATCCCCCACCGTCAATGCCAATGTCTGATCAAACTCCCCACCCCTCCGTTAATATCTGCTCACTGTGGGCTGTCCTTCAGCAGGAGCCCTGTTCCGTCTGGTTAGCATGAATCCCTCCTGCCCTTGAGCATTACCCTTAGTAATTTCCATCCACCGATCCCTCCCCCAAAACTAGCTCCTTGGCTGTAAATGTCCACTTACTGTATTGGAGCTCACCCTAATCTCTTTCCCCTCTTCCATCTGTCTTGACACCATGTAACACAGCAGTCTTGAATAAAGACTTACCATTTGGCTTGTGTCAGAATGCATTTTTTCTTTAACAAGGGTGAAGTCAAATGGTGCACCCATCATTAAGGGGTCATGAAGGGTCTGTGCAAAGGGGAGTGAGAAGAAGGCTGAATGGCTCAGAGGGGCTGAGAGAGTGACAGTCTGTATGCCGAGTGAGAAGAATCTCTCACAGGGGGACCTCCTCTCTCCCTTGCACATCCAAGAGTAGCCAAGTGAGGGTGAAAATAACTAAGCTGGAGGAATGCAATATTTGTCTCTGAGAAAGCCAGTCCGAGGGTTGAAGTGAAAGTCATGCTGCAAGGGGCTGATAGGAAAGGCTTCTGAAGAAGTGAAATCATAGTCATCCAACAAAGAGAACCAAGACGAGCTATCCCATGTTGTAAAACTTCTCGCTCCAGATGGTCCCCAACTTACGATGGTTCAATTTAACAATTTTTTGACTTACGATGGTGCAAAAAGTGATGCACATTCAGCAGAAAGGGTACTTCAAAATTAAATTTTGAACTTTTCCCTGGCTAGTGACACCCGTTATAATCCTTTCTTGTGACGCTGGGCAGGGGCAGTGAGCCCCGGCAGCCAGCCAGCCACACCGTCGCTAGGGTCAACAACCGTGTCCCCACCCAACCGTGTCCCCACCCAACCGTGTCCCCACACAACCGTGTCCCCATACAACTGTGCTGTTCTCACTTTCAGGACAGGATTCAACACATCACCGAATAGAGATACTGGACAGTTCATTGTAAAATAGACTTTGTGATAGATGATGTCACCCACTGTAGGCTAATGTAAGTGTTCTGAGCATGTCGAAGGTGGACTAGGCTAAGCTATGCTGTTTGGTAGGTCCGCCGTATTGAATGCATGTTTTCAACTTAGTGATATTTTCAACGTAACGGGTTCATCAGGATGTAACTCATTGTTGAGGAAGATCTGTATAGAGAAATATAAGAGAGACAAGCAAGACGATGTAGGAGAGTCTGTCTGATGCTTCTTAACTTTAGCTTTGCCTCTGATGCTGAATGTGAATTTACATACTGGTGAAATTGGAGTCAAATCAAACGTAACTACTTAGTTTTTAGAAAAGAGTTCTTAAATATGTCAAACAGACAGCTTTGATATCATGTAAAACTAAACACAGTACGCTTTTGGACTCCTCCTATCTGGAAATTCTATTTGTTAAAGGGGTAAAAATGCACAATGTGATTAAGATAATGGCTATTTTTCAGGACACTAATTTTTTATTCTTAGGGTAGTCGATTGTTTTTATAAATAATCTGTTAGGTATGTTTTAAGTGAAAACAGTATTTCTATTCAAAAACAGACTCTTTCCATTAGGTATTATAGGTCAAATCTTTTTGTACCCAAAATGCCAGCCTCACATTTTATTATCTTCTGCCTTATTCTGTTCTCCAATTGTATCATATCTGGTCTCTTCACTTAAATTCAGGGAATGAACTATTAGCAAAACCAGCAACTATGACATCAGCAGCAGCAGTACTGGACTACTGTTTGCATAGCACCTTGCAAAGCAGCTTCACATACATTAACCTCACAATTTAATTCTCACTGCAATACAAAAAGCAAGTTTTCTTTTTTCATTTGAACAGGCAAACCAAAGGCAGAGAAAGTGAGAATGGGCAGGGGTCACACATCTTCTGAAAGGCCTGTGTCCTGGCAGAGTTCTGTCCCTGGTATCAGAAGCCCCTGACAACAGGTGGCAGCTCTGGCCTGGGACGGTCATGTCTAAGGAATTCTACTGTAGTCACAGATGACCACTTTTCCTGAAATTATAAATGTTCCCCTGTACTTTACAGTCTATAATCATGGGAATAATTGCTCTTTGTTTTGCCAATGAGCACACTGTTTCCTAATATGTTTTCAGAGACACAAAGTCTATGCTGCGATTCCAGCTCCTTCTTTCCCCTGTAAGGATATACAGAAATATTTTAACTGTTCTTGAGACACATGTTAAGTTTAAAGTGTCTCTCTTAATTCTTCATCAGAAAGTCTCTGCAGGAATGAGGTTATTCACTTGTAAACTGGGAAATGGCCTGCAGTTAGCACGAAGCTTGGTGGCCAGGGATGTCCAACGCCCCATCACTCTGGGGCCCTGGATCTCTGATGGGCTTCTTACAGAGCCCCCCCAAACACACAGACTTGCTATTATTTTGGCTCAGAAAATTGCTCCTGCACTAATTTCCTCCTCGAGGGAGTCAGAAGGTCGCAGATAGCCTCAATATAAGACTAAGTCGTTTCCAGGCTAAGAGTCTGAACAACTGACATTTTATTTACATGGTTGATACTGAATGAAGTTCAATACTTATTGATTCTTGCTTGTTTGCTAAGGGCTATGATGTAGAAAATACACTATTAAAAAAGGAAAATTTATTTATTGGATGATAAAGAATAGAGGCAATTGAAATCCTAGCAACTCTATATGGAGCAATCATGCTGGCCCCTTCATTCATGGTGAGACAAATGTGGAACGTAGGGAGTGGCAACCGTTGCTTCTGGTGCGGCCTTGGTTGTGTTTGGGAATGCACGTGCTGTTGCAGAGTGAAAAGGAATCGACTTAGGGAGGAAACAAATAAAGAAAAAAAGGTCATGGAGCAGAAAGCATTATCCACACAAATGGCTAAATTATGAAAAATATTTGCCTGAAAGTCACCAAGAAATCATAAAGAGTCATAAAGCCTCGTTCTATTTGTGATATATCCCAGGCTTGAGGACAGGTAGAGTTTCAAGAGCCCGTGTATGAACCTTGTGGCTAACACAGGGATGGCAAGCAAGAGGCTTGTGCAGTGACCATCACCACAATCCCACGGGAACCTCCCGAGGTCACTGTTCTTCCTCACAGAGCTGGGGACAGCAGCCCCAGGTCAGAGTTACCTGAGAGTCAACAGAAACTACAAATCTTTACATGCTGTATATTAAAGTGCACGGGGAGGCTTTCAAAAATGGGAGGACTCCGATTCTCATATAGAAAGGGAGTATTCAAGTTAAGTCAGGATCACAGCACTAATTAATTGAGAGCAAAAATGTAAGTATAGCTCTTGCACAAGATTCCTGCAACCCCCTAAGCTACACACACTCACTCGCTTAAGGCCTCTTCTCTTCTGTTATTCTGCAACACTCTGCATCCACGGTGGCTTTCAGTTTCACATTTTGATTGTATGTTCAGAGCATCATTCAGTGTCCCTGAAAAGTAGCCCTTGAAAAAGCGACTTTACATGGCATCTAAGAAAAGTAGAATACAACACCTCTGAGATATTGATCATGTTACTTGGGAAAGCTCTAATAATTGTGACTTGTCAGGCAGGATGAAGCACTAGCTTCCTTGGGCATCGTGTTCAAAGCAACGGTGAAGGAGTGGATAAAACAGAGGCAAAGGACTAACAGGTAACTCCATCCTGTTGTAAAAAGCCATAGATAACTGACAATGAGAGTTATTTGAAAAAAGTGAATGCTGCATGGCAGGCTTTCCATGGCTCCTGTAATACTACACCTTTTCCAAAAATTGTGTGTGTCTTTCCTCCCATTTTCCCATCATTTAAATTGGATCATTAAATATTTATAAAAGGGGAAAAAGAATAGTTTTACCTTGAGCCGTAATAACCAGAGATCTGTTTTAATTTGGTTGCTTGATCTGAATGTTTCCCATCCACTAAAGTAGGGATTTAATTCATTCTGTCTGAGGAAAGCTTTTTGAAACAGCATCATTTTAGCTGAGTTCTGATCTTTCTCCGCTCTTGTTAATACCATCTGGTAGAACCGTTACTAGAGTTTTTGGGGTATAAGTTCAATTTTATTTCTCAAAACTTTTTGTTTGTCTTGGTTTTCATTTGCTATATATTCCTGTTTGTTTGTTGTTTCAAATTAGAGGAGAAACGCTAATGCTTGAAAAGTCTGTTTTTAAAGAGACTCTTCCACAGAGAATAGGGGAAACTGAAAGCATTATTTTCAATGGGTCATTTTGGCCAAACCATAACCATGGGGCCTTTAAGGCCATGAGATGGGAGGTTTCCTTGTGTCACACAGCTCTGTGAAGTCTGCTTATGACCAAACACCAGAGGTTTGTTTGCAAATAGTATGATTGCATAGCTATAACTATCTAGGTATCTAGATATATTTATAGCCTAAAATATGTGTATGGATCTGAATTTTATTAAATTAATTAATGCCTATATGTCCTCTACATCTCTACCCATCCTACATACATTAAACACATATTTATTTAAGGCCTTCTAGGTGTAGGCACAATGTTCATTGTTAAGGGGATAGGAAAATGAACAAGATGTGGATTTTGCCTGTAAGGGAAAAGGGAGATAAAATTTATGGGACTTTTACCCTGTGTCATACCCTAGGCTGTATATTTGTTACAACTATAATCACTCTTATGAATAATGTTGAGAAGTCATCTGACTTTTGTCAGCTAAGTGATAAAATGGCTTTTAAGTTTTCTTCCAATATATCTTCATTTGTGTATCTCCACACCTATGACTTAGTATGATATCTCTCCATAAATTAATAGGAGATGGAAGCTATGTCCCCCATCCCTTCCTATTCTTTATTCTGAAATTAGGGTGGAAAGAACCTCACTTCATTCTATTTAGTTTCTCCCTACACTACCACCTTCACTGTTTTTTTTTTTTTTTGTGGTGGTTGTTTTTTTAAGAATTCAGTGTCAGTCAGAGATTTCCACTGAAGTGGCTATTTCTGGACTTCTATTGCTGCAGAGGGAGTGGGAGAGGGCAGAGAAACCTGCCGCCAAGTACAGGCTTTCCTTTGTACCTCCATGGACAGTCAACAGACTAGCTCAGGAAAGGAATTCCAAGTATAGTTGTGTTAATAGGCTAAAATTAGAAATGGGGTAGGACAGAGGAAAGAAGGAATGGAAAGGGTGGGGGTAGCACAAAGAGACCAGATAAACGTATTTGTAAACCCTTCATCTCGGAACCTACGTATTTTTACTACATTTATTGAGGAAGAATTCCAAATCAACATGGAAATGCTAGCTGTCTCTATTTTAAATCTTCTTCAGTTCTGTATATCATAGGGCGACAGGAACCTTAAGAATCAGTCCTCTTTATCAATAATTCAAATAATTAAGAATCATTATTTATCATTAAGAATCATTCCAATATATTTGATTATTAGACAGGTTTGCTGGAAAAATAAAGTAAAAAATGAGTGCTTGATCATTTCGGTTTTTAAGTGAACACTACAAGGAACATTTATGGAGATGAAATATATTTGCAGTAAGAGTGCTTTGAAATAAATGGTGTTAAGAAAGCTTAGGGAATGATTGTATTTTATTTCAATAGAAAAAAATCAGCTGAACTCTACTCTTGTCTTCTGTTTCAACACCATGTCTCTGTCCCTCCTCCTCTTGTAATAAATATTCTCTTGCCAGCCCTGTTACTGACAATAATGTAGGTGAACTCTGCACCATGTACATCTGTCATTATTAATGACCCTGGGAGAGAGAAACCATAACTCACTCTTTTAGGAACCAGGATGGCAAAACGCTCTAGAAATTTCCTTTCACATTTTCTGCTGCAAAAATATTTGCATTTATCCACTCTAGATTCACAAACAAGCCTCAGTAGAAGAACAGAAAAAAAACTCATATTTTTACCTTGAACTAAAAAATACACTAATACAGAAGACACTTGTTGCTGTATGAATGTGTTTATGACAACAATACTCTACTTAGTGTTCTAGATATAAAATATATTTAATCATTTTAAAGCTCAGGCTATAAAGAAATTTTATTGTAGGAAATATTTCTTCTACTCACATTCTTAAATAACTTTCAATATGACTAGCCCACAGAATGCTCTTAGTAAAATACTTATTCCATTCACTCGATTTATAAAATGTACATTTATTTTAAATTGAGCCTTTCAGATATTTTGTACTTTAATTCTTAAAGGCATCCTAAAATACTGTTTTCATTACCAAAATATAAACCAAATGCTATACAGAGAAAGGAAAAGACAGAGAGATGTGTTTCTTTAAGAACAAAGAGCCCTTATTCACGTCTCAGAAAAATGAGAGGATGATTGCGTTAATACTGTGCTAAATAGTCACAAAAGTCTGTATTAGCTACTTTTTAACAGAAGGACAGGTAACTGTTTCTAATAAAATAAAAACATACCAATTCATCCAGACATTTTATTTCAAACGAATTCAGAGTTAACAACTTTCTGTTTATTCTCAACTTTAATATCTTTTACTTCTCCTTAGCAATAGCACTGATGAAATGACGTCATGAGGGTTATTTGGACTTAGCGGAATTGGACCTTTCCAGAACATAAAGTTCAAGATTTCAGTAGATTGGAGGGCATGGCAAAAGCCACTAACATGTTCTGCTAAGTGTCTCTTGTCTTCCCACTGGCTCCTTATCCTGTTTTATTGACATGTGAAATTCTAGAAATAATCAGCTTCTCTCAACGGTACAGTCTATACTGTTATTAGTAGCTCTCTTAGAAAGTATGAAGGAATATTAGAGAATATAATGCTGCCTTTCAACAGATTTTTAGAACACAGTAAAATATCCACAAATTTTAAATATTCTTTACCCAGATCTCAAACTAAAATACAATTTTCCAAATGTAATGCTGAGTATAGATGTATTTGAATTTGTCAATTAATACCCTGTCATACTAACTCCAGATCCTACATCTGCTGAAGTGACAAATCATGCCAAATAATCAGGGAACAAACCAAGTGAAAAACATAAAAAGAGCCTAGTCAGAAGTGGGCCCTACACACCTGCTTGAGTTTTCAGAACCCTCCACATGGTACTCTACGGCACTGACCAAACAGCCTTTCATCTGAGAGGTTCCACTTTCAAGCTTTACGAAGAGCATTTCCCTCCGTGGGTATGTGTGCAGTTCAAGGAATGAACTGATTAATCAACAACAATTAGTCATATACCAATGCTATAATCTGTAGCTACCAGGAAGCAAAGGCTGCAATCAACTGCTAAATTAGTTTGTCTACCTTCACTTTTAAGAAAAATTGAATGCAGCCAAACATGTTTGACTTTTTTAGAAATTATGTGATGTCAAGTAACCAATTTAAATTGTCATTTTCAATTTCATTTTTGGTTCCATTGTAAATACACTCAAGAGAGGTGGCAGGCTCTGTGCTGGGAGAGGCTTTCTTCTATTTTACCAAGTGATCCTGGCATTTCTCTTGCAGAAAGGAAAGGGAGGGGGGGTGTGAGCTTTGGGAGAAAGAGAATGAGAGAGGTTTTTCTTTGCAAACCTTACATCCTCTGAGTCCCCAGTTACAAATTTGTAGGGTGAACCAAACTCTCTCACCAAAACTCATAGAGAGTAGCAGTGGTTGACCTGGGGTGTGGGATCTGGGGGGGGGAGTACATTCTTCCACACCCCACCTCTATCCCTGTTCTCATCTTTTCCAACTGCTCGTGCCCAGGTGATAGGATAAGGCCACATAGGTGTGCTTCCATTGCTCTCTGTTATTATTTTTGCTGCATAGACTTCCCTCATCAGTATCATAAAGGTGTCTATGCCTCAGTCCCACATAAATTTTAAGTCACTACAACTAAAAAATAAGTATCAATAAACACTGGAAGGACATAAAATCATTCAATTCAACAAACTGCCCTGAATCAAATTAGTGTGAAACACTTTACCCTTAAAACTGCAAAAACATTGTGATACTAAATATTCAATATTATCAGTCAGGCAAATTGGCCTAGGTCAAATGAGCAAATCTAAAAAATGAGATTGCTAAATTTCTCGGCTTGATAGCTTTGTAATAAATAATGTGCTTCTATTCAATCTGTACATTAAGTCTTTTATGTAGCCTTAAGGCACTCTCTGATGGCTATGCCCATTACAATGTAGCCATAGAAACTGACACATTTATTTCTTGGATTAGTGTGCCATTGAAAATATTAATATGATGCAGTAAATGGGGCTTTAATCTAATCTACTGATGGTAGGATGAAGTTAGTAAGAGGTTGAGTGCCCTTACAGAGAAAGATTACATCTGTAGAGTAGAAGCTTGTTACTGGTTCCAAGATCAACTAAACAGCCTATGACATATTATGCACTTTCTACATTTAAACAGACTTTTGCCAAACTTAGCATCAAAGGCTTTCTGTAGGCTGAAGAATGCTTTTTCAAATATATATATATACATATATAAGATTTTGATATCCAAACTGAAACACACTTTTTATCTGTAAGCATAAAGAGAAGAGCATGCCTCTCAACCTGCTTTGTGAAGCATGGCACCCAGGGAGAAGTTGGCATGCCCCAAACTATTTTTGTGAAATTTGTTTTGTTTGAATTGAAGCCATTCACTTAGTCTTTCAGCTTCGCCAATGGTGAAAAATGTCAGAACTTCATCAAAGAAAGCCAATTTTATTTAGCATGTTCTGAGAAAACACAGCTAATTGATTTCAGTTACTTTTGTTAATTTCTGAAACTTGAAATCTGATACCGATCAATATTCCTTTTGTTGTGGGATAGATCACACATGATGCTCGTGTCTCCTAATAATTCATAGGACTCCAGCTCGGTCCCCTCTTCACTCTGCAGCCAACTACATAAATTTCAAAGATATATTCTGACGGATGAGGCATTGTTGAAAAGCCAAGTACAGGACTTTGTCCTTGAAATGGTAACATGAAATGCCATAAAGTATTCAAATAATAATTTACTCAGTCTTCGGGGTAATTAATTAAAATGTTTGCAGAAAATCACCTTGAGCTTATAAAACCAGAAAGCCCCCCCCCCCTCCACCGTCCTTTCCTCACTGCATGCAAGCTGCCCCAGCAGACCTACCACATGCTTCCCAGTTATGGGGTTTGATTTCAGAAGATAATAAATAGCCAGGATCTAATTTTGCCATGTCACAAGCGATTATGTTTCACAAGAAAAGGTGGAGTGCTCACCTACCAGATGAAGGTGAAACATAAAACCACTTTTATTTATGTCATGTGTCCAAATTCAACTCAACCTGGCCCTGGGTACTGTGAGTGCGTGGACTTTCACTGTCATGCGAATTTATGTACCTCAAGAAAGTGTCACATATAAACATAAATTTAATCAAAGGGATGGAAACCTTTATTACAAAAAAAAAATAAAACATATTTTTGACATATCATATAAATTATCTTACTGTGTTTTTTACTACTTTTTCAGAAGGTCAGAAAGAGAGAATAAGACATGAAACAGATACAGCCTCTGGCTATATCGTAATTCGGATGATGATTAGCAGTATAATTTAGACCAAGACTTATTTTTAGAGGTATTTTTTTTCCTCCAAAAGTTCACTGACCGCAGTGAACTATCTTAATCAATGGCACCAGACAGTTGCTCAATTGAATACTTACCCAGGGACAGGTAACAATGTAAAGGAAAATTTATGGTAACAGTTTGTATTTCCAATGGAAATATTATCAGGCTTAAGTTTTAGAACCACCAGGTGAAATGACTCTAGACATATTCTGGATGAGTTAGACCAAAAATATGTTTCTAGATTGTGACTGTAATTGCTTCAGTACTACATGCTGGGTGCAGAATCAAAGGCAAAGTTTGGACATCAAAGTTCCTCTTTCTGTTCATGTCAGAAGGATGAAACAGAAGGCTGATAACAATAGATTAACAAGCCCTGGGTATTACTCAGCCGTTCCCCTCAGTTGGATAGGCTTTGGACAGAATTTTAATGACTAAAAAAATTGCATATGATGAATAAGGATGTCATTTTCAATTAACATGAACAAAGGATCAATCCCATATTTGGCAAATGAGGTAGCTGTGATGTAAGAAAAGCTGGAGCATTCACAGACAATGCCTCACCACTTGCAAATCAAAACAAACTGATGACACTTGGGTAGCTTTGCACAGTGACATGACTACAGTTTTTAGCAGGTACTTATTAGTCACAAGTTATAGATCACACCAATAGCTGCCTATTAACTAAAAATAATCCTGATTTTAGTATTAACAGTCAGTGAAATGTAATCCTTGAACATCAGTGGCCTACAAAATGTGTCAGAACCCAAATTTCTTTAAGATAAACTAGGTATAGACCTGAAAAGAATTTATAATAGTATTCCACGACAAATTGGAAATTGAGATCTTAATAAAGCTTAACTTCTTTGAACTCACTTTGCAAAAAGCCTGCTGAAAGACCCTAATGCTGACAGTGGACACAGCCAGTCGCCTACAAAATGTGTCAGAACCCAAATTTCTTTAAGATAAACTAGGTATAGACCTGAAAAGAATTTATAATAGTATTCCACGACAAATTGGAAATTGAGATCTTAATAAAGCTTAACTTCTTTGAACTCACTTTGCAAAAAGCCTACTAAAAGACCCTAATGCTGACAGTGGACACAGCTGGGGAGCTTTGTATGATACAGCCATTATCTTACTGTCACTTCCTGTTGAGTGACTCCCACCTTATGGTCAAGTCTTGACCTCAGTTGGTTGTGGGACCATCATTTTGACCTCTTTCGGCTCTTCAACGATCTGGGGGGTACATTCAGTTAGAGTTCCTGCAAGTCCCTGTGAAGACCCTCTTTTTTTTAATAGTGAGCGATGCCTGCTGAAACGTCTCCATTTCACTGGCTACCAAGGGATTCCATTCACTCCTCGATGTCAGGTGGGAGCCTCAGGGAAGCAAGACCAGCCTGACTTAATTCAAAGCATGAACTCCGTGGGCTTTCTCTGCCATCTACTGTGGGAATACAAGGCTTTCTGACCAGCATACCCCCATAATGGCCCATCAGACTGAAGTCCCCACCAGACAGAATTTGCCGGCCATAGATGTGGTTAGGTGCCTTTAGTGCATCACAGCCAAATACCAAATTGTTTTTTCCAAAGTGTGTTTTACTAGGTTACAAAAGTTAAACAAATGACAATCCAGAAGGACTAGTCTAGGAGCCTTTTACAAGCTTATATGCAACAAATCTCTGAGAGGAGAATGCATGTAATGCTGTTTTTAATTTTTTTGGGCCTTGAAAAACTTTGCTCTGAACGAGCACCTATTAAAAATTTCATAAGACACTCATATTCCCAGCAGATAGTCTATAAAATCCTGCTGTAGGTAACTGAAGTAAAATTATTATCAGCATAGTAATTTCTCTACAACTCTTTTAAGTTTTACCTAGATCTAAGAGCTCTTTGGCAACACCCATCATGCACTTCCAATGTGAGTATGAGCAGATATCATCTAATGTCAAGAGACGGACACTGTGTACCCTTTGTGTATTTCTCATGAAATTTGGAAGGAAAAGGCAAACCAGAGAATGCCAATAGTACCTGATATTTACAGAAGCATCTCCAAAGAAAGGAGGGGTCCAGGACACTGGGGAGCATTAGATATAACTTTCCCAAGGTCATGAGCTCCTTGGAGAAGAAATTCAGGTATCTCCCATTGTTGCTCTCGAATGGGTCCTCAGTGTGGCTCACAAATCCTTGTTCTTGTCTTGGTTAGCTCCTTCTCTCTCACCTCACAGCACCTGTCCCAAACTTTCACTCACTTCTTCAAGGCTGCTCACCAACTCATCTCATCGCTCTGAGCATGACCATCTCCTAGTTCAGGGAGTAACCAGGCATTCGTGGGAACTTCCTCAAGTTTGAAACCCATATGGTCTCAAACAATCACCTGTATTTGTCCTTACCTGCTGCCCTCCAGCTGCAAAGCATAGGTGTCCTTTGCTCTACTGAAGGTAGCCCCACTCCAGCCCTAGTGGGTCCTGAGCTTGTCTCCACCAGCTTTGGCTCTATCAGGTGTCCTCACTCACTCCTTCTCCAAAAGCACAGTTCTCACCCTTATAAATACTCAAGTCTTTCCTAGTCCAGCTCTCCCTCTCCCCAACTGCTATTCTGTCTCTCTCCTCACCTTCGTAGGTAAGTGTATGAAGAGCCATCCTTACTCCCAGTCTCCATGGCCTCAATTCCCTCTCACACCTCAGTCTATCATCATCTGATTTAGCAATTCCATTAAAATGACTGTCACCAAGTTCCCAAAGATGTCTCTATGGGGACATTCTATAGCTATTTTTCAGTCTTTTATTATAATATTCACTATTGATGACACACTCCCTGGAACTCTATACTCTTGGCTTTCCTGACACCACTCGATCCTGATTCTCCGTGATAGTTTATTCTTCTTTTTTTGAAATCTCTTCCTCTATTCATCACTTAACATGTGGGTTTCTCTATGATTCCACTCGTGGTCTATTATTTTTCATTGCAAATAAACTCTTCTTTGGATAATACAGATGGATTTGGTTTTTAGTCTTAGCTCATTTTTGTGCTTAGCTCCCTAAGCCTGTTTTCTCATCTGTAAAATTGGGTTAATAATAGTGCCTCTCTTATAGGGTTATTAGAATTATATAATTCATGTAAAGAACTCAGACAGGACTTCACACATGCCTGCAACATGTTATCAATAAATATTATCGTGTTGGAAATTATTTTATTTCCCAGTGACTAGCATATAGCCAATCATTCACATCTGATTTTCCCTCCTGTATATATCACAAACCTTTCCATTGGCCTCTGCCTTGATAGATCAATGCTGCCACTTCATTCTCCCTTCAGCTAAAACAATGATTTTCAAAATTTGTCTCAAGAAGCTCTAGGATTCCCTTTCACACCTTGTATTCATTAAACTTTAGTTTTATGACTTTTTTTTAAAAAGAAAGCTTTTGCTATTATTTAAAAACCTGGGAAACTATCAGTTTGATGTACTCTTCCTAGTTGGTATTCCTGTTCTCCAGCATGTCCTTAAAAATCCATTTACTACACTGAAACCAGAGCAATCTCTCACAAATCTACATCTGTTAGATCACCTTTTCAATAAGACATTTAAATGGCATCTCATAAATATGAACAAATAAATGCCAAGTTATTTAACATGAACCATGAGGTCACTGTCTACCCACCCCCACCCCTCTTGTTCTAGTAAAACCCATGTGCAACAGCTCCCACTCTTGGCGAATGCTGTTCTCTTCACATTTTTCACCTGGTTAATTCTTGCTGATTCTTCAATTCCCATCATTCCCTCCAGGAAGTCCTCCCTGAAGCCCAGACTCCCTTTGTTCTCCCTGTACACTGTTCTACTCCAGCACCTTCCACAGACTGCAGACCGTGAGCTCTTCAGGACAGCAGCTGGATGCCTATGTACCTTTGACTCCCCATGCCTAGAAGAGAATGAGTGGCCTAGAAATGTCTATTGCTCTGATATCAACTGGGTGTTGTTGAGAAGCAACAGGATATAGTGGAAAGAGCACTGGACAAGACAAACAGGCAGCAAGCTGGATGCCAAAACCATCGAGTGGGAACTGCATGTAGAAATGGAATCTGAGGCTATATCTGAGCTGAGCAAGAAGACTCAGAAAATATGTGAGCTCTTTCTCCGCGGGCACAGGCTGGAGGAACAGTAGAACTTCCCAGGTGAGACCTTACCGTCCTTCCTATATGGGCTGTAAGGTAAGAGCCTCCTGCTGGTGGCGAGTTATTTATTATGCCTGTGCTTCTTCTCCCCTCAACAGATTCCCCTCTCCATCATAGTTGCTAAGAAATAATGTAGGTGAAAGCATTTAGAGCACTGTAAAGTCCTTGAACAAACTGTCTTATTTTAATTCCCAGCAGAACCAAGCAAAAGTGTTAAGTGTTCAGTTAACATCTACTGAATGACTATTATGTACTTTGTCCTATCTAGACATAGCCTGAGTGCTGAGAACATTACTTCTGTTTGAAATATTTCAGTTGCTAGAGCCAACTTCAGTAAATGATTCCTTTAAGCCTGGTAAAATAATTAAATATTTACAGCTATCTCTACACACCTGGGTATCTCTACACACCTGTCTAGGAAATACACATGAAATCTTTTCTTTCTACTGTAAGGCATAAACTTTTCTGCTGAATTTTCCTTGCAACTAGGAACTGTTTCCTTGAAAATACCTTCTCACTTCTGTATATATGGTCTTAATTAAATGGTAGAGCTACTTGGTAACTTGAGTGTCCTAGCTACAAATCTTACATTTTTTTCCCCTTAATAATTCAACCTTTTTAAAGTAACTCAGGAGTAATCAATTATAGACTTGACCAACTTTTATAGGTCTGTTGGTAAACGACAAAACAAAGTTTCTTGCAGAGCATGTCATATCATTTGCATTTACTTATCAGCCTGTCACACTAAACACAACAAATATTCGCTCATGACAACAAAATATTGAGTGATGATAAATGATTTACTGAAAAATTATGATAAGCAAATAAAGCAGAATACCACAAAGCATGGTTCTGATATGGATAAAAATATATGTTTTACAGATCTGTAATACTCAGTATACACCGAATGTTATCTCAAATAATGCAAATATTTATGCTTAAATAAAAACAGTAAAACCAATGGAAAGACACACAGTAAACTATTAGCAAGAGTTATTTCTGGAGGCAGAATTGGAGGGGAAAGTGGGAATGTCTTGACTCAGTTTTCTTCTGTACAATATAAAATATAATAAATTCAGTAATAAGTTCAGTAATTATATAATTATTGGGCTTGAAAGGTTTATAATAACAACGGGATTTTTAATTATTATTTTAAGTGATGATAACTGGGTTGGAAAAACTTTACAATTAAAAATTTTAAAAGAAAAAAAACCAATGATTGGCATGAGTCACAGTGTAGAAGGATTTCTGAACCAAGGCAGAGTTTGGAAGTAAGTACACAGACTGCACTTTTAACAGGTTTGACATTTCTAAAGAATGAGCAGTATTCCTCTAAGTTATCTAGCTCCCCAAGGAGGTATGCATTTTCATAGATAACTCTATAAGGGAAAAGCTTATTTGAGTCACCTTTCATACTGGTTTCTAAAGAGTGGACCCTCTAAAGCCTTTTTGTCTTACTTATGTCACTGTATTTGGTTATAGCACAAAAAAGCCCCCTGCTATACTCTCCCAATATAATGGTACAAAGGAAGACTAAATAATTTCTTTTCCTAATATTTGGATACTATTAGTCAACATTTACTAATATTTGCACCATCACTAGTTTATAGCATCATGATACAAATGTCTCATGCAGCCCATAATGTTCTAAGTGCTGGGGGCAGGAATTACATCTGATCATTTTTGTATTTGCCAGGGCTTAATTAATATTTGTTGAATTAAGTAACTGAAGTCACTCATTTTAGGACATACTTTGACCTTGCAACTGGATACATAAAGAAAATATTGGCTTTAAAACTCATAGTTTTTTGGCTTTCCATAGATATACCAGATATATATATATGTCCTACCCACATTTTAAAAAAATCACACTTAGATTTCTAATATTCACTTCAAAGAGCTTTCCTGCATTGCCTATGTTGACTTACGTGCATTTAGTTCTCTCAAAAATACCTTTCAAGAAAAGTCATATTAAAAATAACAAAAGAAATGCAGATTCTTGCACAGTCTTTAAAAACAAGACTTGTATAGGGTGCAATAAGTTCACATTTCCTTGGGTGTTCTCACTCGGCCAAAGATTTGAAAGTTTAAGGCATGCATGCTGGCTATCTCCTTCCTTCATGAATTCAGCAGAACTGATGGACGGTGGAGATGTATTTACGCCAGCTTGTTCATTCGCACATCCCTATTTTGTTATTTACTAGCCACATGATTTTAAATGATTCCCTGAAAGGCTCTGAACCTCAGTTTCCTTTAGTGTAAAATGGAGATACAAATGTCCTGCCCCCTCCAGAAAAGTGTTTCAGATATAGGCATAAGTGTCTTGAAAACGATAAGGGGCAATACCAATTAAAGGATAATTGCTCATTATCAAATTACTATCAAAGTATAAATGGAATGGTGATGTTTCTTTCACATTCTTATTATCACCTGGTGAAATGGACTAAGATGGTTTTAAAAATGACTTTAATTAGTTTAATTTTCTAATACCCATTAGCACTCCTAATATTAGTGGCTTGAAGAGCTTTTGTTGAATTCCTAGCATGCAGGGAATTACTAACCCACCTTAACTTCTTTGTACTTTGTTGATTCACTTTCTTACAAACCTCCAACCAAAACTAAAAGTCATAACAAATGCAGAGAGTGCATACCTTGGTTTTAAAAGTGAGTTCCTTCACCATTCATGGAATGTACGGTGCTGTGTTCAAAGAAACCCAGATTGCCGTGTAAGATCTTAGAGTTCTTCAAACTATGACACACACACACACACACACACACACACACACACACACACACATACATTATGAGTCTTCTAGTTAAAAGATTAAAACACCACCTAGAAATCCACAACAGAGATGACTTAGCTCCTGCTTCAGAGACAGTGATCACAATATAATTTCTGGTAATTTTAGAGAAAATGAGAAGACTGCTAGAGGCACTGAGTTTTATAGGAGGAGAGACTTTCGCTGACTCTTGGGGTTTTGTGATGCCTCCAGGAGCACAGGCCACTAAGAACCTGTGTCCCTGCATCATTTCTTTCAGTGAAAGGCCTCCTGTTCTCCTGTTCTCTACATCCTGTGTGTTTCTTAAAGGAAACTGAGGTTCAGAGCCTTTCAGGGAATCATTTAAAATCATGTGGCTAGTAAATAACAAAATAGGGATGTGCGAATGAACAAGCTGGCGTAAATACATCTCCACCGTCCATCAGTTCTGCTGAATTCAGTTCTGCCAAACATATGTCCTGTATACAAGTCTAGAGGCATCTGGGGTTGCCACTTCTTTGTCTGCCATCTCTTGGGGCAGAAAGTGTCAGTTTTTAATTGATAAATTAATCTAAGTAAGTGTATGAAGGGACCGAGGCTAGAGGGAAATCCCAGGTGAGATGCACATCTTAGGGTGGCCAGCTGCAGCTGAGTGTCAGCTTCAGTTGCAGGGCTGACCCATGCCCTGATGTCATGTGGGGGAGCACCTGAGACTTCTAACGTCTGCTGGCACTGTCAGCCCAGGTGTGTCTAAAGTTGCACCGTCTCTGGGAAGGTTTTGACCACTGGACCAAGATGATAACCTTAACAGTTATGTGACTGCATTGGTGCGACCTTACAAGAATGCCACCTGCTTCAATACCAATCTGATTGGGACTCCAAAGATGACTAGTTAAAGAGTTTCAGAAGTTTGGGAATTTACAAACATCATGAGCTCCTGTGGCCATATTTACGCAGATTGTGTTTTTCATTATCATCAGCTAACATTTACTGAACACTTCTGTTCCACGCAGCCTGGGCACTGTTTTACACGATCTCTATCATTTGATCCTCACCATAAACCCTATAAAGGAAACTGTATTATTGTTTCCATTTTGCAGATAAGGAAACTGAGGCACAGGAAAGAAACTTTGTGCCCAAAGTGTTTTCTGATGCCTCTACGAAGCTCCATGGCCAGGAGTCTCTTTTCTTTGGGCACCTTTTTACCAGAGCTGATGTAACATCCATCCATGTAATTCAAGTAATTCAACAGTTAGCTCTGTTGTGGCCTTGACAGAATAGTTGGATGGGCTGGTGTAGGAAGGGTCCAGTGCTTTCTTGAGGAATTGAAAATAAAGAAATTAGAAAGTTTTAAAACATGTAAACATTATGTTTCATGAAAGTCTTGAATTTACTATTTTGCTCCCAGGTGTCTTATAAAGGTTATCTTTGGTACTAGTTCAACTAGGTCAGTGCACATTATTGTTTTTCAATTCCTTCATGGGGCAGGGGCTTCTAAATCTTGACCATGGTGTAAAATTTATCTTTGCCTTAAACTGAGATTTAGGGCTCTACCTGGTTAGGGGGAACATTGATGGGAACACATCACAAAGGTAGTGGATCCCGCTCTAGCTAAGCTGGAAGGTTTAACAGCAGCAGTGAGGCAAAGGTGACGGAGAAGGGTAACATCCCAGGATGTGACCCGCAGGGTCCGTGGGAGGGAGCCAGCAGCCTGGCTCAACAGCACAGAGGATGAGCTAGGGAGCAGTAAGAGTGTTGTGGAGTTCTATTTTCAATCTTCTGAAGCTTTGTTTCTAAGGCATTGGCTTATTAATTCCTTCAAGTACAGTGTCAGAAATTCTAGAATATTCACTTCTACATGAGGTCCGAAAGGTTAAGAGTGACTGACTGAAGAATGTATTTTCTTTCGTGCTATACTCTAAGCCCTTTATTTCTTTACTTTTCAAGTATAAACTCTTTTTTTTTTCCCCAAACCAAGAACTTGCTGAAGTCAGGAACTCGGCCTCCTCGAACCCTGCTGATATTAAGTTGGTGATGGGTGGAGCAGGCCGATAGAAGGCAAGCCCATTCTGAAAGCTTGAAGGCTCTCTCCTTAAAATAGGGCCTTTCAAGTTGCCTGAAACAGCAATGTTAGGATTTGTTAAAGTAATGTAAGAATCCAAATAATGGTGATAATAGACTCGTGAATGGGGCAGGAAGCTGTGTCAGTTCAGCAGACGCCTGGATGTGAATGTGTGGCAGGCTCCTCCGGGCACAGCTGCACCCAGGGGTTCCCCCAGCCCCCTGGGGCCTCACTTGCCCCTCATCCTGCAGCAGCCGCCTTTAACTTCTGGTTTTCAAACTCCTTTCCTAACTTAGGATCCACTTGCCGTATTAGTACAGTGCAACGCTGGAGAAACATTTTATCATCTGCCACTTTCATAAACTCAAGTTGCCTTTTAGCCAAAATGGTTTAGGTACACCTCAATGTAAAAAAGTGACACTTTCAGTTAAGATGTTAAGATGGAACTCGTTACAACCACACTCAATGTCTGCTCTGAGGTGTGCTCCTTGGAAATGTATTTTGCTGTGCTTTTCCATTAAACTGATCAAGTTTGGGTAGATCCTACTGGTGTGTAATAAATGACAACACCATTAGGTTTTAAAATTTGGTGTCTGTAATAGAGATGACTCTCTGGTTGCTTTTAGTCTCAGGACTTCTTGATATTATGGAATGTACTTCTAACAGATCACAGGATACCCGTGATTCTTTAGTCAAGAAAGAATCTTAGAGGTAATCAAGCTCCTCGTTTTAGAGAAAAGATGAAAAGTAATTTGTCCCACATTGTGTGGTTACTTCTATAATCAGCATCTAAGTCTTAGGATTCTATCTCCATCTTCTTTCTACCACACTAAGCTACAAGACTGCCTAATGAATGGATTTCATTGTCATTACTAACCATCAGTAATATGTAAGAGGTTATATGTGGAAGACAGACACCAAGTGGTTTAGTACCAAATAAATTAGTAATTATGTTATTTCAAAAAGTATACTGATAAATTTAAGCACTTGAGGAATTGAATAAAATCAGTTATCTGAATATTTCTGAACTTTATAGACTTACATGAATGTATATATCCATAAGGTATTAGCATTTGGCTCAAATCTCTCTAATTTTTCAAAGGGGGGAAATAATCATTATGTTGGCATTTGAGATAAGGAAACATGTAAGATGATTATATTTTAACTGTTTCCTATTATATATATTTTAAATGTCATAACTTTATAAGGAAGGCCTAATATGTAGTTGTCCTAATGTAAGCACAGTTTGGGAGTGAAATAAAATGGTAAAGAAAAACACATTAAAGAGGGTAACAGACTTTTTACCATATGGCTCTCAAAGTCAACCAAATCTCTTTGGAAGCCTCTCAGAGACCCTAAGAACTGTTTGTTTGTTTTTTTAAAGGGGGACTATTTCTCTTTGTAATGTAAAAGAAAGGTTCTTGTTTTTGTTATTAAATGTACATATAGTCCATATTTGAATATATGGCATTCCAATTTCCATTTAAAGACATGGAGTGGAGTTGCATCTTTTTGTCCCATAAAATGCAATTATGGGGAGAAGAGCTTTTGAGTGAACTATTTGAAGTAGAAAAATCTTAAACAACCTCTTTCAGGGAAAAGGAGCTCTAACATTGGGTGACATAATGCTCAGTTTGCTACAGACCCAAATACACTATTAATATTGTGTTGTTTTCATTTTTTCCTCTTTGACAAAGATCACAAATAAATATCTGACATCCTAAAACACACATGCCTAATTCTGCAAACTGTTATAATGAAGTCCTTTGAATTATTATAAATGCTTGAACATTAAAAATTCATCAGCAGGGAGGGAGAGTTGCTTTCTATTTGTGGTGTTCTGAATTTAAACACAACCTGCTCAGAATGGCTGATTGTCCTGAGGCAGCACGGCTGACAGCCATCAGCAGGTCTGTGTAAATGGTGTATGGGAAAGGTAATAAGAGCTCTAGGAGTATATTTCAACCCATATAATAAAGTAATTGTGAAAGTGTAATTGCAGTCTGGTTCCATACCATATTAGGATAAGGAATGAGATAGTAAGAAAATAGTAGATTCACAGAATTATTTTGTAAGCTATTTCTACAATGACGGTCGCCCAGAATATTCAGGATTTGTCAGAAAAAATAATTTAAAAATGAACAGTGGGGTTTGTCCTTTGAAATCCATTGTGATGAACCTAACCAAAATGAACATGGGTTATTTCACCGTTTAAAAAATATCCTGAACTTACCAACAACTTCAAATATAAAAATGGTATTGAATAAGGACAAGCAACTGATTTCAGCCCATTAAAGCATTAAAAAAAAAACCAGACCTGAGCATAAAGCCCATTCTTCATTTCAAAATGAGACCCTGTTCAAATTTCCAAAGATAGAAAAATATTTGCAGGATTCGAATTTCAATTTTAAAAAATTCATTCCTTAGGTTGCTGCATAAGCAATCACTATTGGCTTAAGTTACCGAGTCATCGTATCCCATAGGCTCTCAGCTGCTCCCATAGAAAGTCATGAGAAAGGGCAAGGCATGCTGGTTCTACTCTAAGCCACATCATCTAGACTAAAAAAAAAAGTTCAAGAAGCAAAGAAGGTAAATGCAGGAACGGACACAGGGCTATTCAGAGCTTCATATTTAAATAGTATTTAGGTCAAATATTGAAGTCATCCATTTGATTCTCAGTTTACCCATCTTGTATTTGTAAGATTATTTATATCACATTGAATACTATTACTTCTGTAAATGCCCTATTTTTTTTCTATCTCTCCCACTTAATGCAGTTCTTAATGCATAGCAAGTACTCAAAATATTTCATGAGTAAGTTAATAAATACTTGCCAGTGTCATGCTGCTAGAAGCTGGGTGTGTGACAATCCTGTGGCATGCGCTCTCAGACCCACGGAAAGACAGGCTAGGGAATCAAATATAGGGAATCTGCTTCTCTTCTTCACTATTTTTTTGTTCCACTTTGATAGGACCTTGTAAATAAATGTATGTAAACTGCAGATATATACAGTTTTCATTCCCCTGGACTGTCACTTTAGACGAAACTTCAAAAGATGTTAAATATGGGAGAAGCTCCTTGATTTGGGTAAAGGAAAAATCTAAAATGCTCATCTGTCTAAATGGAGTTTCTAGAAGAAAACACTTACTTTTGTCATTAAAGAGAATGTCCATTATTTACACACGGCTGAGTGTTTATAGAGAACTCATTTCAAAAACAGTTTAAGGCTTAAATGAAGTAAAGGAAAAAACAAACCAAAACAACCTTGATTTAATCGTGTGCTCCAGACCCCACGTAGATTGGCATTTTTTAGGAAACCTTGCATACACACACCTAAAATCTAGCCGTGCTATTCCGCATAAGTAGACCACTATTTTTCCAAGATTGTTCGGTGTGCTGAAGTGTGTTCTAATGATGATGGAGAAGGCAGGAGAGATGGCTGCCTGAAACAGAAACCCACTGTGGGTGGGTGAGGATATAGGTAGGAGAGTCCTAGTAAAAAATCACTGAAGAAAATAAGTTTAAAGGAACTTGGAAATAATGTCAATCATCCTACTCAATAGGTCTGCTTGTGGTGGAAGGAAGGGAGGAAAACAGAAAGAGGGAGGGAGGAGACAGGAAAGGATATAGGGCTCAGCCCTTTGGGAAGTTAGAGGTTCTGTTCTGTTCTGTACCTGCCCCTCACCCTCCCTCACACCATCACCATAATCATTCAACTTCTTCACCATCCTTTCCTTTGCCTGGGTGTTCCTGGCCCTTTCCAGATTAGGTTATATACTGATCTCCAACATGACACCAGTCTTGACTACCTTCCTCCATCTCTAAGCATCACCAAGGTTGTGCCAGTAACTACGGACTTGTGTCTTGCATCTACATGCTGGATGCCATTCCTTCCTCTACTCAGCCCATGGACCAGCAATTCTTGAATCCTAGCGAAATAGCGAAGATTAAATATTTTGTTAAGCTTACTCATCAAAAATAGAGAATGACAGAGAGTCAGGGACAGAACATGGGTGAACAAAATGTTCCATTCTCTGTTGGAGAGGTGACCTAACAGAACAAAGTCAGCCACCAATCTATTTCTGACCAATAAGAACAAAAGACCATTATGTTATCTCATGCGTCTGAGCTCATACCTTTAGGAGCAGAGTAATATGCCAAGGCAGTAGGACTCTAGAATAACATGGACTATCTTTGTGGAACACAGAGTTGACTCAATTATGAGTGATGGAAAGTATCATATTTACATTAAAACAGACATGGATGGTGTCACATCTCTGACACCAAATGAGATGGTGTATTTTTTTCCCCAACATGTATGTATGACAGTAACAATATTATACACAGAAGTAAGTGTAGTGTAACTTCATTTGGGTACCCAGACCTGATTCCAATATGTGTAAATATGTGTGAGGGGGTCTTCCCACACATACTTAAAATTCTCTAACACCAGCAGGGTGTTGGAGAACTCAACTCAATTCTGATGCCATCTGCCTGGAGATAGCACCAGATTTGATGAGTTATGGAATATGATATAAAACCCACATAGTCCTTAAAAATGAAACATCAGGCTTCTAAGACCTATGTGGATTGCAGGGGTACTTCTGGCTTCCTCTCCAGCCCCTTGGGGTATAAACTCATTACAGCACACTTCCGTAAAAGAACTTGAGAGTTTTGCTATTAGATATTTGAAGGCTGTGAGATAGCTTCAGAATGGCCAAATGACATTTCTGAACGTGTCTGGACACTTTAATATTTTTCCCAAATTAGCTAATAGCAGTTTGTATATTGATTACTGAACAAAAAGTTTCAGGAAAGCAATTTCCAATGACTTTGGGAGTTAACCCAGTAGATGTACTTCTAAGACTCTACACAAAGCATTCATATTAATTGCTAACTATTGGGCTTTCCAACTTAAAAAAGTTGGCAGGTAGACTACAACACGCTAAGAAGAGATTTTAATAGAACTCAACCTTTGAGCCAAAAGTATAAAACCTCTAAAGAGCTTATCACTGATCTCTACCTTAAAAAGTCCTGGAAAAAACAGATCAATACCTGATCATTTACTTCACCATGTCATTGCCCCAGGGGATCTGGGACATTCTTAGGGCTGAACATTAGCCCACTTACGATAAGCTATTTGAAAGCACCCAACCTCTCCCAACCAACCCCAATCTCTATAACGGTAACAGTTCCCTTCCTAAAACACAGGCCTGATGTTTTCAGTCTCCTTGCTCCTAAACTGTTCTTGGTTTTCTCTGGGTTCTTACTCCAGCGGGCCTGTCCTCCTTCATTATCGCTACCCATACTTCAATCTCAACCCACGTGCCACCTCAGGTAGCCCAGGATGGCTCACCTCTGCGGAGTTCCTCATTTTATGTCTTTTACAGTCTCTTAATAGAGCAAAACGTTTTATTCATGAATAATTAGTGTTCATATGTCTCTCAGATAATCAAGAGTTCTGTCACTCACCGTGTTTCCATTTTTTGCTCCAACTGTGAGAGAGCAACGGCCAAACTTAATGTCTAATTATAGTGAAAATACCTCTGCTAAGACAATGCCTGTGTCTGGCTGTCTGGCTCTAATGTTCATGCTGAGTCACTACCAATAGCCTTATTGTATGTGTTGCTTCTTATGTTAAGTTGCCTCGAGTCATTGTAAAAAGAGGTAGGAAGTCTAAGAGATAATTCAAGAAATGAGTCGCTTTCTATCTCTTCACTGCCCAGTGTTTAAGGCCAACTGAGATGCCATTTCCTCCAGGAAGCAACCTGGATTCCCCCAATTTCAACTCATTAAAATCTCCTTCTGTATCCCCAGCCCTTTGACCACAGGCTTCTTAATTACATACATTACACCATAGCTGTGTTATAACTATTTGTATTCCCCTCTTGATTAGCCACTTGGTGGCAGGGCCCATGGCTTAGTCACCCTGGACTCTCCCGCCCCCTTAACACTCAACATAAGGCTTTGCACCCAGTTGGTGTTCAGTAAATGCTCTTCAATTTCTAAAAATGAATTAAATGTACCTTATTAACAAAGTCCAAATAAAGAAGTACATTCCAAATAAAAAAGTCTACTTCTTAGGCTAAAATATTCTCATTTCATCCCCATGCAGATATTTGCATGGGGACTACAGCAGCACTACCTGAAAATAAGAAGTTATAATGGAAACAGTCACACAGCCTTAAGTGAAGCAGCCAAAATAGGAACTACATTAATACTTTTACTGAAATGTTCTCTGCTTGATAAAGTTCATTACCAGAATATCATCTTTAAAAGTGAAATGCATTCAGCTGAGCACTTTTTTTCATTTTGTAAATAGATTTTTCCTTGCCTGAGCTCTCAGGATAAAGCACAAAATAGTCTTCCATAACATTAGAAAAATGTCACCCTATACATAAAGCTAAGTTTTTAAAATAAAATAGATTTTTCTTCTTTAGCATTTTTAAAGGTACAGTGGTGTGTTCATATATAGCGATCACTCTGCACCACACATAGATGAAGGGCTGAATCATCGGCCTGTGATTTGATACATTCTAAAATGTGTTGAGATAATGTACTAGAACCTAGAACAAAGTTAAGCCCCATGGGATATTACCCTATGGCTATAAAGTCACCATCTTATCAACATCACCCTACTTATTACTACTGTTATATTTTAAATGACCCAGGAACTAATCTTTTTCTCACCTATTCAGATCCCAAGGGCCAAATTTTCACATGACATCAAATCAAAAATATTATATGGCATATTCATTTCGAATTTTCTTTTGCTTTCATATTAAAAAGTCCTTCATCAGTCTGGGGTTATAGTAGCCAACGTTACTTTACAAAGTAAGGTTTACCCCACTTTGTTCAATCTCACAGGTATTGGGTTTAGACCAGTAAGATAAATGGTCTATCACTACCATCACATTTGGCAAAGAAGTGATAACAGAAATGAATCTTTGACCTTTACGTTTTCAGCAGAGGAGTTATTTTTCAAAGAAATGAACATTCATATATTTATTAATGTCATCTTACCCTAAGCACCGTATTCTTGCTATTTTAACCAAGATACAATTGCATGAACCCTCCACTCTTGGAAATATACCCTTTCTTCTCTACCCACCCACCCATCAGACCATTTCTGAGGATTTCAAGTTATAGAAAGGCAAATGACCTCAGTACATTTTTCCTCTGTCTTACATTTTTTCCTTTCTTTTCAAAGTACTCTTTAGGGAAAAAAGAAGGAAAAAGAAAGATAAACACACTTCATATAACAAGTGCCATAAGAAAAATATGTTCTGGCAGACTTTTCCCAACTTGTAACTGAAAAGAATTTACATCTTCCAAGTATAAGTACAAAGAGTAAAAGAAATTAATCTCAAAATGGATTTTTGTTCCACTTTCAAACTCCGAGGCTAAAGGAACGCAAGTGTTTCACTTCAGAAATGAATAACCAATGACTTCAGTACACATACACCTTTCTCTTTTTGGAAAAATCACGCATAAAAGAGCATTTTTTGGCACGGCTGACCTGCAGAGATATGGAGCTAAGCAGAGTCATGAATTCACTCACTCTGATATGCACACATGATACGCAATTAAAATCTCCATTCACATTCCTGCCGGGTTGTCAATCATGAGGAAAGCCTTTTTGACAACATTCAGCGAAGCGTACCAACTAACCGCTCAACAGGAACTTAAACAGTAACAGCTTTTGTTACTAGCAAGAACGATTTTTTTTTACCAAGATCGGGTTCAGTTTCTAAGAAATCATTATGCTCTGAATTTTAGGGCCTTTCATTAAAAATGAAAATGTGTCAGAAAGATTTTGTATGGCAAGCTCTGTGATGTAATATCTAGAAAATATGAGATATATAAAAATTTCTGGCCTTTTCAACTGGGAGAATCTTTGTAACTTTTCCCGTTTAGAACAATGAACAATGATCTTGTAAAGCAGTTTATGGGGGCGGCGGTGTGTGTGTGTGTGGGGAGCCTGATGTTGCTAATTCGTTCTCAAGTTTTTCACTAGAATTTAAAAACTTCTAAAATACATTGAGATTCTAACCTCTTGAAATGGGACTGACCAGTTAATAAACCAATAGCAAAGTGCCTTTTTTTTAATCATAAGAAGAATATTTAGCATGTCAGAAACAATGCATGCACCAAACCTTTCAACTTATGGATCTCTATAGAAAATATTATGCACATAAATTCTTTCCAGACAAACCCAGAAGGTACTCTGCTCATAACTTAGTTTCTGTTGAACATCTAATCAAAGACTGTGCCCTTCGTAATAGCACATTAGTCTGCTCTAAAGTCATAAATCCATAAAAACAGGGCCCAGTAAAATTGAATATAGGATGCTTGTTAATCTGCTGCTGTGTCTGTTTTGAGCAACTAACCTTGGATTAGAAATTTGAAACAAGTTAATACTCTCTGATTTTGAAATATTTGTCTTCTTACTTATCATGCTCTGAAACTGAGAGAGCAGATGCATGCTGACCATCAGCAGTCATGACAAATTGCCTTGCTAATGAACGTTACACACTGAAAGTGCCATAACTGATTAAACTACAATTTCCCACTACAGATCTAGAGAGAGTTGAGGATCCAGCAGTGGGCAGCTCTGATATTCTGCCAACAGGCCTTCAGGGCACAGTGTGATATTTAGAAAAACACTCTTAAATTCCATATGAACATATTCTGAAAGCCTATGTGTATATAACAGGTTTTTAAAGAACATTAGATAAAACAGCTTAGGTTGCAGCTGATGAGCCATGAAAAATGGATGTGTTTTAACTACTTGGTACCCTTGCAAGTATGTGTTGAAGAATATTCTCTGGTGTGGGTTTTTCCTCTCTCTCTTCTTCCCTTTCCCCGCCCCCAAAACATTGGGTGTGCTTTGCATTTCACATAAAATCTTTCTTTTGTCAGTTCCTTTGTTGGTGCAAAATTGGCAGCAGTTCAAATTCAAAATGCTCCTATTCATTTACTGACCAATGTCATTCTAGTTCACATCAGCTAGCGAGCTAAGCTCTAAAAAACATAAAAGACTTGCTTTACCACTGATGAATAATGTGTACATTTTTACAGAGCTTAAACCTTATTGCTTTCCCTGAAACTAACAATACAGTATATCTTATCATTCCTTTTTCACAAGCAGGCAGCTGCTGAAACGCTTGCCACTTCAAAATATCAATTGCTTGCCAGAGTTTTCCTCAACACACCCTGTCAAACTCATGTATATTGTGCAGTGAAAATGGTGCAGGGCTGAAAGCTAGAAATTGTGTCAAATTCTGCTGTAAGGGTATGATGTGCAAAGAACAATGTATGACAACCGTAGAGCCGACAAACAATGGCACTGGAGCCAGGGACTTCATAGATCACAACTGCGCCTGTACATATTTTATTGTAGGCATTATATATTTAAAGCATGACAAATGTACCATTGTACATTATGTCGCAAACAGAGGCTCTTCCCACTAGTTTGCCTTTTGCATTTCTCTTGATGATGGAAACATAGTTGAGTTTCATTTCTTTTTCTCCTCTTAAAACATTTAAGTTTCCCAAATCATCAGGGAAGAAGATGCATGCACGCACACACACACACACACACACGTACAAATACACACACAAGGTTATCAAAATGAGTAACAGAAAACAGAAGACAATAATACAAGATGAGAAAATGAGATTTCGTTCACTTAACATTTTGGCTTCTCTCTGAGGACACAAAAGCAAGGATTATCTTAAACACTAACCAAGGATATCAAGAGAACTACACTATCACTATGCCTAAAAATTGTTGTCTACCTAATTTTAATGGAGATAAGTGCTGGCTTATTGATTTCCATGATTTTCTAGCAAAATGGAAATTCCATGTGAATATGTTCTTTGTGTGCAGAAAATATGGTTTAAGAAGCTTTCACTCTTCCTGCCTTTCTATGCCAAAAGAACAGTTAAGCAAATAATATTTCACTACTGTATCAGGTTTATAAACCATCACTGATTCTCATCTGCTTAGATTTTTAAATATCCTTTCCCATTTCCTAATGTGCTATTTACTCTACCTGATTCTGGTTACTTACTGAAAAGTTTTTTTTCTTCCAAATGTCTTCTTAAATAGCATGTAAGATCTGAAAACACTCTCACTTTGGAGCACACCTACTTCATTATAAAAGGGTGCCTGGCTGTAACAACCCTACAGTAATTCAGCCAATGACTGTGGAAATGGAAACAAGTTTATGGGAGAAAATTAGTATGAATATACACTCATCTCCTCTGTGTCCTAACTTAGGTTACAACACCTTTTATCACACAAGTAGCTTGGAGTGGAATTAACTGACTCAAAGCTAAGGGAAATGAGCAGATATGCTCTTAAGGTGTTAATAAATATTTTGGAAAGAGAAAAGGTGGTTTAGGTGCTGAGGGGTGCTGACCTTTGGTGTGTTGATTAGTGGGACGATGATGCATTATTAACACACAGCAGCTGTACCTGAACTGCTGCCATGAATATAATAGCCTTTTATAGCCATCAGGGGAGTGACGTAGGAGGCCTTTATTAACCACTAGACATGATTAGCACATTATGTGGACTTTAGTAGGCAAATTATCTCTTATTGAAATATAATGTTGGTTATAACTAATTGTAAACATGATTTTTAAAACTCAATGTTTTACTACCATTCAGCTCATTATTGGCTGGTAATCAACAAAAACAGGTTCCATCATGGGATGTACTTACAGGAGCTGAATCTCAAAAGGCAGATTGGTCACTGAAGACTGACTTTAAAATTATTTGGCATTACAAACAAGTTCAGGAATATTACCATACACACAAACGTCCTATCTCTAATTAAGTAAAACTGTTCATGAACTAGAAAAGCTGCTTTGGGAATTTTCTTTCTCTTTATTTCTTTAAGCAGTTCTTAAAAGATTAGTTTTGCAGTAAATTTTTGAGAGTTACCTTGAAAAGTAACAGCATAATTTATTTCAAAAAGCTTAATTTTGGGAGAGGAAAGATTATCCCATTAGCCTTTGTAACTGAACATGGCACGGAGAGTCCATTATGAACAGTCTTTTATGCCCTAGCAGAAAGTCATTAACATAAAATAAATCATTAGCTTTGATATTAAGCTTCTACTATCTGCAGGTTTCTATGATTAATGTTCATGACTGCATCTGCCAAATGATAAAATATACTTTTTATTGAAAGGTTATCCTGATTCTTTATTATTAACATTTCTCTTTATACAATTGTTACTGGCATTTTAAGCTGATGCATATTGAGGTAGAAAGGAAGAACTGGTTCTTACAATGGTATGAAGATGCCAATGCATATAAAGCCTTGCCAATCATTTTTTAAATTAACCATTTAAGTACATTAAAAGACTTAAGGAAATTGGGTGGTACACAAATATGCTTTCAATTTAATTGGTGTATCTTTAGACCCAACTGCCCATTTGTAAATTAATCCTGAACATTCTAGTTTGCATTTCTGACCCTTATGTCAGAGGACAGTACAGAGGGGCAAATTTGCTTCTCTGATGTTAAGAAGTAAAAGAGGGCATTTCCCCCTGACGCAGTTATTCTCAACTTTTAGCCCATCTTCTTACACTCTCCAACTGGCAAAAGCTTTCATCGATAATATCTCTCACTAAGTGCATAGACTCTCAATGTGGAGAGGAACTTGGAGGCCCCCGGGGGGCTTATCAAAATCTGGGAGATTACAGCCTGTACGTACACACACCCCACGTTCCCAAATTCACCTGTGACCCTCTAGAAAAGTTATCCCATCACTCCCTTGCTAAAAAAATCATAGTCTATGACTTTGGAAAACGTATTTATTCCTCTAGGGTAGCAGAAATAGAAAAAATGGGCTGAGGGGACAGTATTTTTCTAAGATCTCCTATTGTTTGAATTTTGGAACATCTTTTACCACAAGATTTCAAAATAATCTACCTGCGTTGGCTCCTTAATTCTCATAAGGCTTTTTTGGTACAAATATAAATTATTTTCTCTAGTGGATAACGTGGAGGATTGGGACACAGGTGGATTAAAGGTTTTATTGTCGGAACTTTTACCAGACATGGAATTAAGTCAGGCTTCTAAAGGGAATGGGAAACAAAGTGAGAGGGAATCATGGCCTTTCACAGTTATATTTATTTTGCCTAGGGAGTAAGTCAACACAGTTTGAAGGGCCCTTAGTTTTTATCTCAAATCTTTAACAAAAAAAGGAGTCTTTTCTTCAGAAAAGCCTATGGTTTTCCTCAGAGATCTAGTTCTTTAGTCTTAGTAGGTTTTAATATGCCCAAGTGAAGCCCTAGCACTGTGAAAAAGCCCTTCTTCTGTGAAATCTGACTAAGTTTTTTAAGAAGGAGTGGTAAGAAGGCATTCCTCCTAGCCAATATTTCCTTTGGTGTTGCTGTATACATTGATAGAGTCTGACATTTATGAAAAATTCTCATGCTTTTGTGGCCATAAATAAATCCAGGACCAAATATATAAAAGCATACGCACCCAACACACCAGCTTCTCTGACTAGGTAACGTCCAGATGGGGGCTCAAAGACTCCAATCAAAAGGCGTGTTATGCAGAAACTGCCATTGTCACTGCTGTGGATCAGATACCCATAACTTGTAGGTCTACATGAACTCAAAATACTTTGTATTTTCTCGGCCACTAGCAAAGCTTCTTATCAACCAACCATGGCCTTAGTTTAATTAGGAGTCCTTTCAAGACCGTTTCATAAAAGCACATTAACTCAGAATGAAAAACAATAACTACCTGGCTCCAGCAGAACACTCCAAAATCAAAAATGAACAGAAAAGCACTAATAGTGACACTGGCTTCATGACCTTTGGTATGACAAATACATACCAATGATGATTTGTCGTAAGGAAAACGGAAATCTAAAGTAAGCCTCAAAAAGTTCATTTTAAAATTATTAAACAAGTCAGGAAAACTTGCCACAGACCAAACTAAAGAGGCTGGGAAAGTATTGGTACCTCCTGTCATGAAAGAGGAGGGGACTTCTTTCTGGCATCTTCTTCCCTCTGGTCTTTTCTGCTGCATCAGCGACATCCAAGCACAGAACACTATAATGTTCCCATTTCAAAATGAATGCTATTGGGAGAAACATGTTAGGACCAGGAAAAGCTCATTCAGGTTAATGTGAATTCCATGTCTCAAAGTATTATGGAAAAATTGTCAAATTAACAGTTTGTTGGCACTTCCATTATAAACTACATTTCCCAGCAGTTTCTAACTCAACTATTTTTAATGAGAAATTGCTCTTCAGGATGAAACTTGGCGTGCATGGTTTAAAACAAAAAAATCCTCCATTTCATTAGGGCAGATGTAAGCTGGATTATCTTGGCACTCCGGTTTCCTAGCAGACAGTCCATTTAACTCAACTCACTATACTACTGCTGGTCCTATCAACCAGAGGAGACCACAGGCTCTCTGACTCTTTGAAAAATGCATCTTCAAAGAAAAAGATCAATCGAATATGTATCAGTAACACCAAAGGGGAAATATAGGAAAGAAAGCACCTTTAAAATTGGTAAAAGTAAACATTCCCACCTTTAAATTTGGTTAAATTCAATTTAAACAAACAAGGCAGCATTTAAGCCTTTAGATGCTTCACATGGAAGTTTCTTGCAGGCAAGAACTATAGTTTTGATTTTTGGGCCACAGTATTTATTAACTATGGTTTGCTACAATCTTTTTCCTCCTAAGGTGTGTTCGATTCTTGGACTGGGTTGTGTACAATGTAAGTTTTATCTTAAATGACTGATAATATTTAACACTGTAATTGTTAACAGCATTTAATCAAGTCATGATCATATTTCATTTTTATTATGATATAAATATTCTCATTTATGGCTTTCCAGAAACCTTGAGATTCACATTCAGATAGCTAAAATGTGGGAAAAGTTATCTAAATTTGATGAGTTAAATAAGTTCCGCATGGCCACCTATTGCCATTTCAGTTTTCTATGCAGATTCTGATCTGAACACGTAAGAATACATACCTGTTTCCTTAATATAAGTGTAACTCACCTAACTTACTATATGCCAACTAAAGATCAGGAGATCACAATCCCACTTTCATTAGGGTCCACATAAAGATTTCTCACTGAAAAGGGATATTCAAGGAGCTATTTCCAAGCTCTATGTATACAGATACAATATACACTGTGCATAAAATGTAGGGGAAGGGAAAACTATGAGAGCTCAGAAATGGCTGCCATACTTATTTTTTTCTCTCAGTAAACTATCTATGCTTTCTCAGTCTATTATTTTATGACCCTAGGTCATTCATTCAGATGGGGGATTGGGGAAAAGAAGAATAGCCTAATTCAGGATTTTAAACAGCAGACACGAGCCTGGGGACTGGCAGATTCCAATTTCCTTAACCAGAGAGTAAGGTCCACACTGCAGGAAGAATGGCTCTGTTAACATGATTATGGTAACAATGATGGTGAGCAGAAAAGGAAGCATAAAGGCCAACACAACCACAGTGGTGAGTCAAGAACCTGAGGACAGGGAGGGAAGTTCAGGTCAGAAAGTACAGACCTCCCAGGTTCACTTTAAGAATGGGGAGGGGAAAAGCAAGGGCAAGGCTGTGCCCTAGCTGGGGATGTTTGGGAATTGGGTAAGGAGGAGGGAGGGAAGAGGCACCAGCACACAGACTGATGGTCTGCTGCTGAGGGCAGGCTGCACAATCACCAGTAGTTGAAAAACATCCCCAGGGTCTTTTCCACTTTTTACTATCCTAGCAAAGTGGAAAGCACTAGAATAAATCCTCTTTCACAGCAAATTAGACCCATTCCCCCAAACCTCTAAGCTATACCTCTCTCGAACTGAGCACAACACAAAAAAGGTATGAATGCAAGAAATTGGTCCACACACAAAAACCAACATTTGAGACCCAGTTTTGGTACCAAGGAAGCTATTGTTAAACTTGGAATTATCCCTGCTTCTTCCAGGTCCAAGTAAGTACCTTGTTTCTTTCCTCTGTTCTTAAGCCCCTTTCAAACATATCACTTTAAAAAATCTACAATAAACAGCCTATTAGATATTTAAGTATCAGTTTAGTTTTTCTAACTAAGCAAAATATCAAAATGCTCCTTAACATCATCATTCAGTAACTTTAAAAATATATGATAAACTGTGAGAATACTAAACCATGAAAACTATGTTAAAAGTAACATTAGTTCTCTCCAAAGCTCATAACTAATTTTTGCATAAACATTTAAAATTGGAGTTTGTGAACCTGAAATATCCCATTAAGTCAAGACAGCTACATTTGAGGGTTTTGTATGATATCCAATTTAGTGGTCAAAATCGTACGATTGCTTGGTTTATGCTCTTTCTTACCAATATATTTATTTAAAACATATTTAAAGACCTCAAAACTTACAAATGATGTTAGTTAATAAAACTCCCAGGGGAGTTTTAGTTACACTAATCATGGCCAAAGTATCAACTATGAATTTCTCCAAGTCCTAGAAGTTATGGGGTGTGTAGAAAACTAATCACGCATGATGCTCTAAGTTGCTTATAACCCTCTCCTTCCTCCTCCTCCTTCTTGCCCATCCTCCTCCTTTTTCTTTATTAATTAAGACAGGAGTAATGACTCCATCTTCACGTGCTTGCAAATCCTGTATTTTAGATGTGATGAGTTTTGCTGTATTAAACTACAGTACATGATATTCTAAGTGGGAAAATAAGCTCAACAGAGATTTTGCAGAGATGATAATGAATCTTGCTTTTCTCCAAAGTTATCAAATGTTTAATGGTATCCCTGCCAATTTGACGCAGAGTTCATCACAAATAGGTCCTTCTATGTTTCTATGAAAAGATTATATACTGTCCTTCCTCATTTCAATGACAAAGGTCCAATAATCCAATTGCCCATTATTCTTTACTCTTGTTATAACTAGTATTAATCATACGAGTTTGTGTTTTGGACTTCCCTGTGTCTAAATCAACCAAAGAGAGATGCAGGACCTGATTCCACAAAAGCAGCCACTGAGAACAGTAAAGCCCATTATTTCCTCTCCTACTGCTGGCAGAGGTCAACAGCCCTGTCATTAGCCATGTCATAACACAATTGTATTACTACTCCTTATGTGGGCAGACACTGAGCAATAAATGAACATATCACATCATTGTAAAAATGAACAAGTACCACTTCTTTGTCCCAATTTAGCATAAAATCAGTGAAAACAATCTTTACAAATGACACTGCACTAAGAAACTGAAAGGAGCTGTTATTACTCTGTAGGTATATATTTAAACTGATGCTCTGACATCTTCAACTAGAACAAAAAATAGACTGTATTTCATTACTGAACTCCAATTGTGGGATCCTTTAATCCAATTTCTTTTGGTAGCATTCAGCTCGATTAAGGGATGCAATGTTGCTTAAAATAGTCTCAATTAGATGAAACTGGACTATGGTACCCATCTCTCAATGTCTCAAACATAAACATGCTTTAAGTTGCAAGAGGTGAACACAGTGACTTTCATTCTACATGTTTCTGTCCAGTCTATGAGCTACACTGCTATTTCAAAGGCTGACCTATATACAGTAACATGCCATCCATTCTGGCTGTTCGTGTAAGAGATGCCTCACACAGTTGCCATAACCAACATCATTAGCATTGTTCTCACTTTTCTCCTGCAATGGGCTATGTGAAAATGGAGGCCGGTTTGCATAGTGATATGTTTCTAACATAATGTGCTCTTACAATACAGCAATACTAGATTAAACTGTTTCCCGAAAAATTCCTCCTACGGAGTTTATTAGCTGAAATATAAATAGTGTTTTGGCAATCTATAGAGCAGCAGTGCTAGAAAGTGTCAGCAGAGTAAAACAACTTCATTTTAGTTTAGAAAACTTCAGGAAGAGGATATTCATTTTCTTGATTAGGGTCTCTTCTGACATTGAAAAAAATGTCATTGGAGAAACTGTAGTTACAACTGCATGATTCTGAAGCACAGAAAGACACTTGTTCCACTGGGATTTAGCACACCAACTTTAACTGGCAAAGTGTGGACAGATTTAAAATAAAGATAATTACTAATTTATGATCTTATCACCATATTAAAAACAAATAATCTGACAAAGCAACTGCTTCTTGTAATCAACTATGTATTCATCATAACTCTGCAAGATACAAGGCTCACTTTGTAGCCTTGTCTCATTTGGGCAAGTGTGACCCCACATGTTTAAACTAAATGCAGATGAAGATTTCTTATTTCACATCTTCCAAATCTGCCCATCTTCCATATTCCTAAAAATCCACGTGGGTCACTGCAAAAATGAGTACTAACTGCCTACATTCTAAGCAACTAAAATAGAGGAGCTGGACAGAAATTCTGTACCAATGCTAATCATGACAGAGTAGAAAAAACGAGTGCCTGGGCTTTCTGGGGCCTAGCAAACCTATTCAGGACATTTAATATAATCGGGGATCAGTGACAAATATATTTGACAGACTGTTAGACAGAGAAGGGCAGAAGAAGGTGTCCTGTGAGCAACATGTCCATGAAATCTCTTCCTACTATTAGAAGTATATCATGACTTTGCATCATTTAAAAATCCATTATTCTCTGGATAAGTTAAAGACTTGGAACTAGTCTATAGAAAAGGTGGCTAATTTGCATTTAAAAAGAACAGTTTGCTCCTCATACACGGGGTGACTTAAAAGGAACTTCAATGAGCTAGTAAAGAAATTGTGAAGACGTTCTAAATTAATTTATTCAATTCACAGCACAACCCACTAAAATTATTTAAGGCACTTAATTGGAAAATGATTTAATATATTGAAGTAATTCTTGATTTTCCAAAGCATTTAACTTTTAAATTAAATCTGACCCTACTATCACAAGAATGAGGAGTGAAATGTGTATCCAAGTCATTACCTTCTTTGGGGAGTCTGAAATCACTGATAAATTTAATAAGATTTGTCCTGTTTCACTGCCAAAATGATTCTGACCTTTTGATTCCATACTGTAGAAGATGTCTTTACTATCCACGATAGGGCTGCCACTTTATCATTTTTTTTGTCGATATTTGTAATAATGTTATAAGCAAAATGAAAGTTTACAAAAACACAAAATACTTGCTTATGAAGGCAATAGAGATTTTAGAGCAACAGAACTACACTAGCAACAAATAATGAAACTTCATCGCACAAACTTCTCTCGCCAGTTACCGGTGCCTTCCAACTTGCCCCCAGCTGACCTCGTCCCATTTCAAACTTGCTTGGACACCATCGGCACACAGCCCTGGGTCTTACACTGTACACAGCATCGAGGAGCTTCTCCTTAGTTATATCTGTGGCTCACTTAACTCACAATCGTGTGTGTGTGTGTGTGTGTGTGTGTGTGCGTGTGTGTGTCCCCATTGACTAAGACTCGGAGCAGCGAGAGGGCTGCGTGGTGGGGATGGGGATCCGGGTGCTGAGGACGCAGAGCGCTAAATACCTCTGAATCCCATTTAAAAAAAAGCTGTTTGATGATGACTCGCCACGAGGCAAATGTTCGCGGTCCCAACGATGTGTCCGGTGGAATTCACCGAGGGGCCGACACGGAATTGCCCGCTGGGGCTGTATCAGGCAGATTTACCTACCAGCCGGAGAGCGGCATCTAAACCGCTCGCCCCGCGTCTCCAAGAACTCAGTCGTCCCCGCCAGCGTTCACCGGGCGGACTGCTTAGACACGTCCAGAAAGCCAGTGGCGAGGACAGCCTTGGCCCTGGCGGCTGCTCTCGGAGCCGGTCCCAGCGCCTCTTCCCTCCCGGGTCCGAGTTCGAGAAGCCCCCAAAATGATCCCCTGCCTACATACCTCCTCCTGGCCGTTCTATCCTTGGGACGAACGGCGCTCCGCAGTAGCTCGGCCGGCGCCCCCGCCCCGAGCCACCCTCATGGTCACCCTTGCCTCGGTCTCCCGCGGTCTCGGTACATGGGGTCACCGGTCTGTGGGTGCAGCCCAGCCTAGGACCCTCTCCAGACCGGCGCCGAGTGCTGAAGCTTCGGACATGAACGCGACGCGCTCGCCCAGCTCCTAACAAACTTACATTTTCCCCGCGCACCCCTCCGAGCGGGACCTGTCCCCCAAACTTGGCTACCCTGCTGCACCCTGGCCCCAGACCGGTGTCCAAACACCGGGTTCGGCCGCCCGAAAAGGTTTGGGAAAACAAAATAGTTGTGGAGCAATTTTCCCGGTGGGGGACAGAAGCGTCTCCCAGGTCCCTGCACCCCGACTCCCAACTGCTCTCCTGCCCAGGCAACAAATCCCGGGCACGGAAGAGGTGCCCGAGTCCTTGCTGCCCGTGCGAGAGAGGAAGGGCGCAGGAAAACTAGAAAATAAACAATTCTCTTACTCTCTGCCTCCGTTCCCAGACCCCAGACACACCCCCAAAGTATTCCACAGTTTTCTCTTAATTTTTTTGTAAATGCCCCCCGGCAAACCTAAGCAGGGATTCTTAGTCGTGAACAGCAGGAAGGAAAGAATCCGAGCAAATCGTGTCACTTTCCGCACCATCGCGGTGTTCGGCAAAGCCCCGGAGCTGCTCCACAATATTTACTACCCGGGCGCTCGCAGGGCTGCAGCGGCGGCGAGCCGAGCGCGCCCGGGACCGGCCTCCGCCGACCGGCCCCGGCCACCGCGCTGGCCCGCCGCAGCCGCCGCCCCCCTCCCGGGATCAAGCGGCAAGAACACGGTGGAAACAAAAGCAGAGCGTTCACCTTGTTGCAATAGTAGGGGTCCAGGCAGGGAGAAGGTCCCAGACAGGGAGTGTCGGGCGCAGCGGCGGGCTGGGCTGGAGGTGGATAAAATCTTACGTCCATTTCACTCTCACATCAAGCAACTCCTTTTCTTTTCCTTTTTGAAAAAAGTGTTCAGCAAAACAAGCTTAGACGGAACAGAGAGAGGTGTCTGGACTCAGGAGTAAAAGAAACACCTTCCTTCCCTCACATCCGTTTGTGGTTTGTTTAAGAAGAAG
>JAVSCE010017554.1:0-20258 GCA_032199065.1 Smutsia gigantea
AAAAGAATAAAATACCTAGGAATAAATGTAACCAAGGAAGTGAAAGACCTATACCATGAAAACTACAAGACACTATTGAAAGAAATTATAGAGGACACTAATTAATGGAAATTCATCCCATGATCTTGGCTAGGAAGAATTTATATTGTCAAAATGGCCATCCTGCCTAAAGCAATCTACAGATTCCATATAATCCCTATCAAAATACTGACAGCATTCTTCAACGAACTGGAAAAAATAGTTCTAAAATTCATATAGAACCACAAAGGACCCCAAATAGCCAAAGCAATCCTGAGAAGGAAGAATAAAGCAGGCAGGATCTCACTTCCCAATTTCAAGCTCTACTACAAAGCCACAGTAATCAAGACAATTTGATACTAGCACAAGAATAGACCCATAGACCAGTGGAACAGAATAGAGAGTCCACATATTAACCAAAGCATATATGGTCAATTAATTTACGATAAAGGAGCCATGGATGTACAATGGGGAAATGACAGCCTCTTCAACAACTGTTGTTAGGAAAACTGGACAGCTACATGTAAGAGAATGAAACTGGATTACTGTCTATCTCCATACACAAAAGTAAACTCGAAATGGATCAAAGACCTGAATGTAATTCATCAAACCATTAAACTCTTAGAAGAAAACATAGGCAAAACAACACACACCATCAGTAGAACAAAAAGGCATCCTACAGTATTGGAGAGTATATTCCTAAATGACATATCTGAGAAGAGGCTGACATTTAAAATATATAAAGAGGTCACATGCCTCAACAAACCAAAAGCAAATAATCTGATTAAAAAATGGGCAGAGGATCTGAATAGACACTTCTCCAAAGAAGAAATTCAGGTGGCCAACAGGCACATGAAAAGATGTTCCACACCGCTAATCATCAAAAAAATGCAAATTAAAACCACAGGATACCACGTCACAACAATTAGGAAGGCCAACATCCAAAAGACAAACAACAACAAATGTTGGTGAGGTTGTGGAGAAAGGGGAATGCTCCTACACTGCTGGTGGGGATGTAAATTAGTTCAGCCATTGTGGAATGTAGTATGGAAGTTCCTCAAAAAACTAAAAAGAGGAATACCGTTTGACTCAGGAATTCCACTCTGAGGAATTCACCCTAAGAATGCAGGACCCCAGATTCAAAAACACATATGTGCCCCTATGTTTATTGCAGTAGTATTTACAATAGTCAAGAAATGGAAGCAACGTAAGTGTCCATCAGTAGATGAATTGATAAACAGCATGTGGTGCATATACATGATGAAATATTAATCAGCCATAGGAAGAAAACAAATCCTACCATTTGCAACAACATGGATGGAACTAGAGCGTATTATGTTCAGTGAAATAAACCAAGCTTAGAAAGACAAATACCACATGATTTCACTCATCTGTGGAGTATAACAACAAAGGAAAAACGGAAGGAACAAAACAGCAGCAGACTCACAGAACCCAAGAATGGACTAACAGTTACCAAAGGGAAGAACTGGAGAGGCTGGGGGTGGGGGGGGAAGGGAAGGATAAAGAGTTAAGGGGCATTATGTTAAGCACACATAATTTAAGGGTACACATGGGGAAGGCAGTATAGCACAGAGAAAACAAGTAGTGACTCTATAGCATCTTACTATGCTGATGGACAGTGACTGTAATGGGGTATGTGGTGGGGACTTGATAAGGGGGAACCTAGTAACCACAGTGTATATTAATGATACCATAATGAAAAAATTAAATAAATAGATAAAGATGATGTGGTACATGTACATGATGGAATATTTTTATGCCATAAAAAAGAAATCTTGACATTGTAACAGTTTAGATAGACTTGGAATTATGCTATGTCAAATATGGCAGAGAAAGACCAATACCATATTATTTCATTTGTGTAGAATCTAAACCCAAAACAAAACAGCATTAAACTCAGGAACTGACAAAAGACAGGTGATTACAGTGCAGGTGGGGTTGAAGTGGGCATATGAAATAGGTGAAGGGGATGAAGAAAGAGGCTCAAAATCTCAAACACACTATAAATTAGTCACAGGGATGAAAGTACAGTATAGAGAATATAATCAATATTTCTGTAATGTCTTTCTATGTTGACACATAATAACTACACTAGTTGTGAGGATTTAATAATGTATATGACTGCTGAATCATTCTGTTGTCTACTTGAAACCAACATAATATTGTATATCACCCACACCTCAATAAAAAAAGCATTAACAAAACTGAGGGCTTGTTCTTTTTGACCAAACTTTTGCTATACTAACCATGGGTAAAAAAGAGGTCTCACATAAAGTCAATCAGAAATGATATAGGAGATATTAGAGATGATACCAAAGAAATACAAAGAATCATGGAAGACTACTAGGAACAATTATAAACCAACAAATTGGACAGCCTTGAAGAAATGGATAAATTCTTAGAAGCATACTACCTACTGATACTGAATCTTGAAGAAACAGAAAATATGAAAATGCAATATGATTAATGAGACTGAAGCAGTAATCAAAACCACCTCACAAAGAAAAGGTCAGGGCCAGATGGTTTCATGGATTAATTCTACAAATATTTAAAGAAGAATTAACCCTAATCCTTATCAAATTCTTCAAAAAAAAAATGAAATGGGAACACCCCCAACATTTTAGGAGTCCAGCATTACACTGATTTCAAAGCCAGGTTAGAACTGTAAGAAAATAAAACTATAGATTTATATATCTGATGAATATAGATGAAATAATTACCAAGGAATTCTAGAATGCAGAATTCAACATCACATTAAAGTTATTATACACCATGATTGGGTGGAATTCACTCCTGAGATGCAAGAGTGATTCAACATATACAAATCCATATATGTAATACATCACACTGATAGAACAAAGCATAAAAAATATGTGATCATCTCAATAAATTCTGAAAAGCATTTGACAAAATTCAACATCCTTTCATGGTTAAAAACTCAACAAAATGGGTATAGAGGGAACATATCTCATATCTCAACATAATAAAGGCCATATATGACAAAACAACAGCTAACATCATAATTAACATTGAAACGATCAAAGCATTCCCTCTAAGATCAGGAACAAAAAACTTTTCACACTTTTATCAGTCCTATTTCTAGTACTGGTAGTCCTAGCCTGACTAGTTATACAATAAAAAGAAATAAAAGATATCCACAATATAAAGGAAGCTATAAAATTGTCTCTGCATATAACATGATCTTGTACATAGCCCTGAAGACACCAAAAGACTGTTAGAACTAAAAATTCAGTATAGTTACAGTATGCAAAATCAACATTGAAAAATCACTTGTGCCTCCATACAGTAAAAATGAATTATCTGGAAAATAAAGAAAGCGATCTCATGAAAAACATAAAGTACTTAGGAATAAATTTAAACAAAGAGGTGAAAGGTGTGTACTGACAACTATTAAAGACATTGATGAAAGAAATTGAAGAAAACACAAATTAATGGAAAGATATCTTGTGTATATGGTTCAGAAGAATATTATTTTAATGTCCATATTACCCAAGGAAGTCTACAGGTTCAATGAAAACTTTAGAGAGCCCAAATGTTAATTTTGATAGAAATAGGAAAAAATGTCCTAAAGTCATATGGAACCAGAAAGACCCCAGATATCCAAAGCAATCTTGAGAAAGAATAACAAAGCTGGAGACATCACACTTCATGATTTTTCAAGCTGTTATTAAGCTATAGTAATCAAAGCAGTATAGTACTGGCATAAAATCAGACACATACAACAATGGGGCAGAATCAAGAGTCCAGAAATAAACCCACACATTTATGGTCAACTAATATTTTACAGGAGTGCCAAAAATACTCAGTAGAGAAAAGATGGTCTCTTCAATTAACGGTGCTAGAAAAATTGGATATTCACATGTAAAAGGATGAAACTAGACCCTATATTACACCATGTGCATAAATTAATATGGATAACAGACAAAAACCTAAGACGGAACCATAAAAAAGGAAAGAAAGGAAAAAAGCTCATTGTCATGGGTCTTGGAAATGAATTTTTTGGATATAACAACTAAAGCACAAGAAACAAAATAAAAATAAATGTCTACATAAAACTAAAAAGTCTCCGCACAGCAAAAGGAAAGATTAATAAAATGAAAAGACAACCTATGGAATGGTTACAAAAATTGCAAATGATTTATCTGATAAGGGATTACTACCCCAAATACAAAAAAGAACACACACAACTCAATAGCCCCAAACTAAATAATCCTATTTAAAAATGTGCAGAGGACTTAAATAAATAGTTTTGTAGATAAGACATACAGATGGCCAACAGGTACTTTAAAAGATGCTCAACATCAGCAATCATTAAGGAAATGCAAATCAAAACCAAAATGAGATATCACTTCATGCTTTAGAATGGCTATCATGAAAAAGACAAAAGATAAAAAATGCTAGTGAGGATGTGGATAAAAGGGAATCCGTGTGCACTTCTAGTGGGATTGGAAATTGGTACAGCCACTATGGACAACAGTATGTTGTTTCTTCAAAAAATGAAAAATGAACCTACCATATAATCCACAAGTCCACTTCTAGGAATATATTCAGATAAATGAAAACACTAGTCGAAGAGATATCTGTACCCCTATGTTCATAGCAACATTATTTAGAATAGCTAATACATGGGAACAACCTAAGGGTCCATGCTAGATGAATGGATAATGTTTTATATATATATTTGAATATTCTTCATGCAGGAAAACGGAGAGCCTGCCATTTGTGGCAATATAAATGTACCTTGATAGCATTATGGTAAGTTAAATAAGTCATAACAGGAAGACAAGTACTGTATGATCTCACGTATGAAAACTAAAGAAAAGATAAAATAAACTCATAGAAGAAAAATCAGATTTATGGTTATCAGGCATAGTGCGTGGGAGGTGGGGGAACTGGATGACAATGTTCCAAAGGTACAAACTTCCAGTTATAAGTACTGGGGATTTAATGTAAAACATGATGACTATTGTTAACCCTACTGTGTGGTATATATGAAAGTTGTTAAGAGAGTAGATCCTAAGAATTCCCAACACAAGGAAAAAAAGTTTTTAGAAGTGGAATTTTAATTCTGCAATAATCAGGATATGAAAAAAAGAGATGACATTGCTCAGCAGATTTCTAGATTCATACCACATTGTATTAAGTATGTTAAAATGTATCTTCTTCCTGTGTTACATATACTTGAGACCCAAAAAATTAAAAGGATATTTATAATATTGTTATGAAAGTAAAAATAAACATTTCAATATAACGGGGTGAAGAAGAAATAGATTTTAAAATATTTTGTACTAAATGAAAATATAACATCAAATCTATGAGATGCAATGAAAACAGTGCTTCAAAGGAAATTTATAGCATTGAATATATATATTAGAAAAGAAGAATGAACTAAAATAAAATATTTAGCATAGACCTTAGGAAACTAGAAATAGAAGATCAAATTGAATACAAAATAATCAAAAATAAGATAAATAATAAAAATTAGGGCAGAAATCAGTAAACTTGAAAATAAGAAATCAATAGAGAAAATTCATAAAATTAAAAGCTAGGTATTTGAAAACATCAACAACCAACTAACCCAAGAAAAATGAGAGAAGATAAAAATGACATGTCAGAAATAAAGAAGGTATATAACTATATATCCATGGATCACAAAATGATAATAAATGAATAATATGAATATCTCTATGCCCACAAATTTGATAACCTAAGTGAAATTAATTCCTGAAAGACACAATATGCTAACACTAATACAAGAAGAAATAGAAAATCTGAACAGGCTTCTGTCTATTAAAGTTATTAATAATAATAGCCCAGAAGAGAAAGTACCAGGCCTGGAGGGGCTTTCTGGTGAATTCCAATATTTAAGAAATAAATATTACTAATTGTGTATAATCTCTTTCGAAAGATAGAAGTAAAGGAAATACTTACTAAATCATTTTATCAGATGTATATTACACTAACACCAAAACATTTCAATGAAAAAGGCATTTCAAGTAAACACAATCTCTCATGAAAACATACAAAATCCTCAACACATTAGCAAAGTGAGTGCAATCATGTATAAATAATTTTACACCATGACTAAGTTGATTTATCCCAAGTGTGCAAAGCTGGTTCCACAGCTGAAGATGTAGCCCACGGCACCAAATTTAAGAAGAAAAATCCCATGGTTATATCAACAAATGCAGAAAAAGCATTTGACACACAACAAAAGTTCAGCAAAACAAGAAGAGAGAACTTCTTCAACATGATAAAGAAAGTCCACAAAATACTTTCAGCTAACATCATATTAGAAACTAAAAGCTTTCCTGCTGAAATTTGGAATAAGGCAAGAATGTCCCCTCCTAACATTGCTTTTCAACATAATATTGGGAATGCTAATGCGATAAAACATGGAAAGGAAGTCAAACACAGATTGAGAAAGAATAAAATGATCTTTGTTCACAGATGGTATTGTCTTTGTAGAAAAATCTCAAAGAATTGCTAAAAACCGCTTAGAATTAACATGTGACTATAGCAAGGTTTCAAAATACAAAGTTAATATATAAATGTCAATCACTTTGCTATATACTAGCAATGAACAAGTGGAAATTGAAATTAAAAACAGATTACCATGAGAATACCCCCAAATGAAATACCTCAGTATAAATTTCATGAAATATGTATGAGATCTATATAAAGACAACAAAACTCAAAAAAATCAAATAACTAAATAAATGAGGAGAAATTCCACATACATGGATAAGAAGACTCAATATTGTCAAGATGTCAGTTCTTACTAACTAGCTATACATTGCAACTCCAGTCAGAATCTTAGCAAATAATTTGTAGATTTTGATTAATTGATTATAAAACTTAAATGGGGAATCAAAAAGCCAAGGAAAGCCAACACAATATTAAGGAGAAGAACAAAGTCGGAGGACTGACATTATTTGAATTCAAGACTTACTATAAAATTACAGTAATCAAGACAGTATAGTATTGGTGAAAGAATAGACAAGTTAGTAGAATAGAAAAGAGAGCCCCAAAATAAACCCTCATAAATAGTCAACTGATCATTGACAAAGGAGCAAAGGAAATACAAAGAAAAAATGACAGATTTTTTAGCAAAAATTTAAAATGCAAAGCCACATATGCCAACACACTGTACAACATAAAGGAAATGGGTAAGTTCCTAGAAACATGCAACATGTGAAGACTGAATCATTAACAAATAGAAAATCTGAACATACCAATTACTAGTAATGAGAATGAATTATTAATCAAAGATCTCACAACAATTAAAAGTCCAGGGACAGATGGCTTCACGGGTGAATTCTACCATAAAATTAAAGAATAATTAATACTAATATTTCCTTAACTCTATGAAAAAAATATGAGAGGGAATACTTCCAAACACAATTTATAATGTCATTATTACCTTAATACAAAAACCAAAGAAACCATAAGAAAAAAAATACATGCCCATATCCCTGATGCATATAGACACAAAAATCCTCAATAAAATATTAGCAAACTGAATACAACAATACATTAAAAGGATCAAGGATAGTCCAACATTCACAAATCAAACTGTGTAATATACCATATTAATAAAATGAAGGATACAAATCATATAATCATCTCAATAGATGTAGAATAAAACATTTGACAGAACTCAACATTCACTTATGATAAAAAGTTACTTGTATAAAGTGGATATAGATGGAATGTACTTCAATATAATAAAGGCATATATGAAAAGCCCACAGCTAAAATCATACTCAATAGTAAAAAGCTGAAAGTTTTTCCTCTAAGATCAGGAACAAGACAAGGATGCCCACTTTCACTGTTTTTATTCAAGAAGATATTGCAAGTCCTAGCCTGAACAATTAAACAAGAAAAATTAATAAAAGGCTCTCAAATTGGAAAATAAGTGAAACTGTCACTATTTGCAGATGGCATGCTACTATATATAAAAAACCCTAAACACCCCTCCAAAAAACTATTACATCTAAAAAGTGAATTCAGTAATTTGCAGGCTACAAAACCAAAATAAAACTCTGTTGTATTTCTATACATTAATAACAAATTATAAAAAAGAATAATTAAGAAACCAATCCCATTTACAATTGCATCAAAAAGAATGACATACCTAAGAATAAATTTAGCAAAAGAGGTGAGAGATCTGTACACTGAAAACTATAAGACATTAAGGAAAAAATTGAAGAAGTCACATATAAATGGAAGAATGAATATCATTAAAATGTCCATAATACCCAAAGCTATGTACAGATTAAATGAAATATGTCAAAATTCCAAAGGCATTTTTCACATAAATAGAACAAATGACCTTAAAATTTATAAGGAACCACAAAAGACTCCCAAATAGCCAAAGCAATTTTGAGGAAGAAGAACAAACGTAGCGGCATCACACTTCCTGATTTCAAGCTATATTACAAAGCTATGATAATCAAGAGTAGGTATATTGGCATAAGAAAAGGCAAATAGACCAATGGAACAGAATGTAGAGTTCAGAAATAAACCCACATATTTATGGTCAATCAATATAATACAAAGAAGGCAAGAATATACAATGGAGGAAAGAGAGTCTCTTCCATAAATGGTGCTGGGAAAACTGGGCAGCCCCACATAAAATAATGAAATTGGACAACTATTTTATACCATACAAAAAATTAACTCATAATGGATTATAGATTTGAATGTAAGACCTGAAACCATAACACTCCTCAAGGAAAACAGTTAGTAAGCTTCTTCACAGTGATCATGGCAATATTTTTGTTTTTGTTTTTGTTTTTGTTTTGATTTCACACTTAAAGCATAGACAACAAAATTAAAAATAAGCAAGTGGGACCATACCAATTGCCATGCTCCATCCAAGTGGGGTAACCTACAAGTCTTGGAATTAATCCTTCCTGCCTCATGATGTTACAAACAGCATTATTCATCAGGCTTCATCTCCTTTGTTTTGGTTGCAAGAAATAGAAACTTTTATCTTGTTAACATCATAAGATAATTTAGTCACAGGATATTGGATGGCTCAAAATATCAATGAAAAGTGTTACTTTATGCACTGTAACTGGATGTTATTTTTGCTATCACCTATGGAATGAATTCCTATTTCCTTCTTCTTTGTCATCTTTCAATTTTTATATTCCTGGGTATGAAAATCCAATTAGTCAATCCTTTCTACTTTCCACCAAGACACACAGTGATGGATTCCCTACACATAGGAAAGAAGTTTTGACACTATGCAGCTAAAGAAAAGTAAAATAAAGATGAATATCTACAAACTTACTGATGCTTTTCCTACTTTATCTCAATATTTTCATGCTTCTTTTTAATGTGTTCTCTCCTAAAGTGGTGTCCCAGATTTCAAATGCACTCTGCCCTGTTCATTAGATTTTTTTCAAAAAATTTTAATAAGATCTCAGAACCATTTAAACAAACCAAATTAAGGAAATAATTTTGTTACCAACAATGTATGGTATACATTTTTCTACAAAATAAGTGATATTTCTTATTATTAGAAAAAAGGTGATTACAAATAAAATTTATCAAAAACTATTTCATGATTATATTAGACTTTATTTCACATAATAAAATACAACCATCAGAAAGTTTAATGTACCAGGAATTTTATATTCTTTATCAGAAATTGACAAATGTTAAGGAACAAAAGCCTAATATCTACATCTGTAAATATTGCAGAGGTGATTTTTATTCACAGTGTCACATATTATTCTGCCTTCTGAACTTTGAATTATGTTTCTTAAAATTTAGTACATGAATCTTGAAGGATTATAGGGCAATTTGTCATCTTTGAAAGTGTACCGTCTTTGAAAGTATATCTTTAGAATTTTTATTCCTTCAAGACATTAATCGCTCCTATCAGATTACTAATTCACAGTTTACAACTAAGGACCGTTAGTAGCTGAAGGCTTATCTGATTCAAAATTCCAATGGCATTTTTCAAAATAACAGAAAAAAATCCTAAAATTTATATGGAGCCACTAAAGACCCCAAATGGCCAATGTGATTTTGAGAAATAATAACAAAGCTGGAGGCATCACACTTCATGATCTGAAATATATTACAAAGTTATAGTAATCAAAACAGTATGGTTCTGACATAAAAATGGGCACCTAGACCAAAGAAATAGAACATAGAGCCCAGAAATAAACCCACGCATATAACATTTGACAAAGATGCAGGGAATACACAATGTGGAAAGGATACTCTCTTCAATACATGATGCTTGGAAAACTAGGTATCCACATGCAAAAGAATGAAACTGGACCCCTATATTATACCACTCACAAAAAGTAACTCAAAATGAAGTAAAAGACCTGAAACCATAAAATTCTAAGAGTTGTCAACAACATTTTGGATATGGAATCGAAAGTACAGGCAATAAAAGCTAAAATGAACAAGTGGAACTATATGAAATTAATTCTACACAGCAAAGGGCACAATCAGTAAATTGAAAGAAGACCTATGGAATGATAGGAAATATTTGCCAACCATATATCTGATAAGGGGTTAACATCCAAAATATGTAAGGAACTCATACAAATCAATAACAACAAACAAATGACCCAATTAAGTTGTGAGCAAAGGACCTGAATAGACATTTCACCAATGAAGACATACAAATGGTGAACAGGTACATAAAAAGGTGCTCAATATCACTAATCATCAGGGAAATTGACATGCAGTCCATGAGCTATCACCTCATACCTCTTAGGATGGTTATTATAAAAATGATAATAAATAATAAGTGATAGAAAGGATGTGAAGAAAGGTGAACTCTTGTGCATTGATGGTGGGGATAAATATTGGTACCTCCATTATGGAGGACATTATGGTGGATTCTAAAAAAATAAAAATAGAGCTACCATGTGATTCAGCAATCGCATTTCTGAGTATACAGCCAAAGGAAATGAAATCAGTATCTTAAATAAATATCTGCACACCCATGTTCATTTTAGCATTACTCACCATAGCCAAGATGTGGAAATAATTGAAGTGTCCATTGATGGATGAATAGATAAAAAAGACTATATAAAATTTATATATTATATATAATCTCTAGAGAGAGAGATAAAGAAACCATGAGAAATAAGGAAATCCTAACATTTGTGAGATCATGCATGAACCTGGACAGCTTTATGCTAAGTGGAGTAAGCCAGACAGAGAAAGACAAATACTCTGTAATATCACTTACATGTTGAATCTGAAAAGAAAAAGCGTATTTCATAGAAAGAATAGAATGGTGGTAGTTGTCAGGGGCTGGTGGGTGGGGGAAATGGAGTAATGTTGGTTAAAGGGTGTACATTTTCAGTTATAAGGTGAAAAAGTTCTGAGAATCTAATATCTAGCATGAATTTTATAGTGTTGTATACTTGAAATAAACAGAGTAAATCTTAAGAATTCTTGTCACAAAAAGAAAAAAAGTTAACTATGTGAAGTGATAGACGTGTTAATTAACTTTATCATGGTAATCATTTTACAGTGTATATGTATATAAAATCACCAGTTTGTACAACCTGATGTGTCAATATAAACGGCTTTATCATTTATTCTTTAATAAAGCTGGAAAAAATAAGTATTTTCCATTTTGAAAATTTATAGCTTGGTGTCATAATACTATAACTTAAAGGAATGGAACACTAAAAATGACAGGCAAGTGGCATAAAAATGTTTGGTTATTTTCTATTATATCACTTCCCCCTGACTCCCTGCTCTGCTAAATCCTGGAATAGGGGCCTTGTGTCGTATGGGTCTAAGGGCTGAGATTGAGCCAGAGTATATGAAGTTTTGGGAATGGTAACATGAGACTAAGACTGAAAATCCAAAAGTAAGGCCAGGCCCTATGATTTGACTGGGGTGCATGCCAGATGGAGAAATTAAGGAATTCTAGCCCCAGGATGACTATGAATATTTTTAGAGAGAATTTATAACACCAATATCCACAACAACCTGACTGAGGAAGAGAGGCGAGCTGAGCTTCGGGCAAATGGCAAAGTCATTACTAACAAAGCTGTTAAAGGCAAATATAAGTTCTTACAGAAGTATTATCATTGGGGTGCCTTCTTCATGGACGAAGATGAAGAAGTATATAAAAGAGATTTCAGTGCACCCACCCTGGAAGATCATTTCAACAAAACCATTCTTCCCAAAGTCATGCAGGTCAAGAACTTTGGGCGCTCTGGTCGTACCAAATATACCCACCTTATGGATCAAGACACCACCTCCTTTGACTCAGCATGGGGCCAAGAGAGCGCCCAGAATACAAAGTTCTTTAAACAAAAGGCAGCTGCGGTACGAGATGTATTTGAACGTCCTTCTGCCAAGAAGCGGAAAACAACTTAGAGTTCAACTACTTATTCTTCCAGCTGAAGGACAAAGGGAAGTCTCAGAACCTGGCCCTTGATTTGCTCTTAATATTATATAGAGGGCCCCTGTAATTCAGCCTGCTGGACCTACTACCATACTTGTGACACTGGGCAACCCAGTCTTTGAAGGTGTTTTGTGAGGTTTGGACTCATGCTGAGAAACCCACAGAAAAACACTAGGCAAGTAGGAGTAGAGGCTTCCTGCATAAAACTATTTCTGAGAAATCTTAGGTTTCATCACAGCTCTGGTTTCCCAATTTATTTGGGACTGTTCCACATGTTTTTCTGGCACCTTAGCTTGGGTTAGAACCATAAGCATGTAAGTGGACTATACGTTACTTACACCATACAGAAAACCTAGGCTCACTGAAACCTGTTCTGCATTTTTGGAGTCAGCTTTTCTAGGTGATCATACTTTTGAACCATTTATGTGTATGTATCAAGAAATAAAGGAATCATACACCAAAAAAAAATATCATTTATGAATATATTCTCCCATACTGTAGGATCTCTTTTTGTTCTACTGATGGTGTCCTTTGCTGTACAGAAGCTTTTCAGCTTGATATAGTCCCACTTGTTCATTTTTGCTTTTGTTTCCCTTTCCCAGGGAGATATGTTAATGAAGTAGTCGCTCATGTTATGTCCAGTTGATTTTACCCTATGTTTGTTTCTAAGTGTTTTATGGTTTCATGAATTACATTCAGGTCTTTGATCCATTTCGAGTTTACTTTTGTGTGTGGGGGTTGACAATGATCCAGTTTCATTCTCTTACATGTAGCTGTCCAGTTTTGCCAACACCAGCCGTTGAAGAGGCTCTCATTTCCCCATTGTATATCCATGGCTCCTTTATCATACATTAATTGACCACATATGCTTGGGTTAATATCTGGACTCTCTATTCGGTTCCACAGGCCTATGTGTCTGTCCTTGTGCCAGTACCAAATTGTCTTGATTTCTGTGGCTTTGTAGTAGAGCTTGAAGTTGGGAAGTGAGATTCCCCCTGCTTTATTCTTCTTTGGCTATTCAGGGTGTTTTATGGTTCCATGTGAATTTTAGAACTATTTGTTCCAGTTTGTTGAAAAGTGCTGTTGGTACTTTGATAGGGATTGCATTGCATCTGTAAATTGCTTTAGGCAGGATGGCAATATAAAATCTTCCTAGCCGAGAACATGGGATGAATTTCCATTGTTAGTGTCCTCTTTAATTTCTCTTAAGAGTGTCTTGTATTCTTCAGATTATAGGTTTTTCATTTCCTTGGTTAGGTTTATTCCTAGGCATTTTATTATTTTTGATGCAATTTTGAATGGAATTGTTTTCCTGATTTCTCTTTCTGCTAGTTCATCGTTAGTGTATAGGAATGCAACAGATTTCTTTGTATTAATTTTGTATCCTGCAACTTTTCTCCATTCAGATATTAGATTCAGATAGTAGTTTTGGAGTGGAGTTTTAGGGGTTTTTATGTACAATATAATGTCATCTGCGCCTTTTAATTCTTTGTTTTGTCTGATTGCCATGGCTAGGACCTACAGCACTATGTGAAATAAAAGTGGGGAGAGTGGGCATCCCTGTTTTGTTCCTGATCTTAGGTGAAAAGCTCTCATCTTCTTGCTTATAAGTATGATGTTGGCTGCGGGTTTGTCATATATGGTCTTTATTATGTTGAGGTACCTGGTCTCTACATCCATTTTGTTGGGTGTTTTTATCATGAATGGATGTTGAATATTGTCAAATGCTTTTTCCACATCTATGGAGATGATCGTGTGATTTTTGTCCTTCCTTTTTCTTCCTTTTGTTGATGGTGGATGATGTTGAATACTTTTGCGTCTATGTTCATCAGGGTTATTGGTCTGTAGTTTTCTTTTTTTGTTGTGTCTTTGCCTGGTTTGGGTATTCGAGTGATCCTGGCTTCATAGAATTATTTGGAAGTATTCCCTCCTCTTCTACTTTGGAAAACTTTAAGGAGGATAGGTATTAGGTCCTCTCTGAATGTTTGATAAAATTCAGTGGTGAAGCCATCTGGTCCAGGGATTTCGTTCTTAGGTATTGTTTTGATTACCAGTTCTCTTTCATTGCTGGTAATTGTTCTGTTCAGATTTTCTGTTTCTTTCTGGGTCAACTTTGGAAAGTGTATTTTTCTAGAAAGTTGTCCATTCCTTCTAGGTTATCCAATTTTTTAGTATATAGTTTTTCATAGTATTCTCTAATAACTCTTTGTATTTCTGTGATGTCCGTAGTGATTTTTCCTTTCTAACTTCTCATTGTGTTTATGTGTGTAAACTGTCTTTTTTTCTTGATAAGGCTGGCTAGAAGTTTATCAATTTTGTTAATTTTCTCAAAGAACCAGCTCCTACTTTCATTGATTCTATTGTTTTATTTATTTCTGCTCTAACCATTATTGTGTCCCCCATTCTGCTGACTTTGGACATCATTTGTTCTTTTTCTAGTTTCACTAATTGTGAGCTTAGACTATTCATATTTGATTGTTCTTCTTTCCTGAGGTAAGCCTGCTTTGCAGTATACTTCCCTTTAGCATGGCCTTCACCTCATCCCACTGATTTTGAGATGCTGAATTATTGTTGTCATTTGTCTCCATATATTACTTATTCTCTTTTTTTATTTGGTCTTTGGTCCATTTATTATTTAGGATTATGTTGTTAAGTCTCCATGTGTTTGTGGGCTTTATTTCTTTGCATAAATTATTTCTAGTTTCATACATTTGTGGTCTGAAAAGTTGGTTGGTACAATTTCAATCCTTCTGAATTTAGTGAGGCTATTTTTGTGGCCTAGTATATAATCTATTCTTTAAAATGTTCCTTGTGCACTTGAGAAGAAGGTGTATCCTGCTGCTCTTGGGTGGAGTGTTCTGTAGATGTCTGTAAGGTCTACCTGTTCTAATGTGTTGTTCAGTGCCTCAGTCTCCTGACTTATTGTATGTATTGTTGATCTGTCCTTTGGAGTGAGTTGTCTGTTGAAGTCTCCTAATATGAATGCATTGCATTGTATTTCATCCTTTAATTCTGTTAGTATTTATTTAACTACCTAAGTGCTCCTATGTTGGGTACATAGATATTTATAATGGTTATGTTCCTTGGTTAGATTAACCCCTTCATCATTATGTAATACCCTTCTTTATCTCTTGTTATTTTCTTTGATTTGAAGTCTATTTTATCTGACACTGGTACTGTAACTCCTGCTTTTTTATCCCTATTATTTGCATGAATTATCTTTTTCTTTCCCTTTACTTTTAGTCTGTGTATGTCTTTCGGTTTGAAGTGAGTCTCTTGTAGGCAGCATATAGACAGGTCTTGTTTTTTATCCATTCACTAACTCTGTGTCTTTTGATTGGTGCATTCAGACCATATACATTTAGGGTGATTATAGATAGATATGTACTTATTGCCATTGCAGGCTTTAGATTCGTGGTTACCAAAGGTTCAAGGGTAACTTCTTTACTATCTAACAGTCTAACGTAGCACACTTAGTATGCTATTACCAACACAATCTAAAGGTTCTTTTTTTTTCCTCCTTTTTCTTCCTCTTCCATTCTTTGTATATTAGGTATCATATTCTGTACTCTTTTTCTGTCCCTTGACTGTCTTTGGGGGTAATTGATTTAATTTTTCATTTGCTTTGTAATTAATTTGTCTACTTTCTTTACTGTGGTTTTATTTCCTCTGGTGACAGCTATTTGGCCTTGGAAACACTTCCATGTATAGCAGTACCTCCAAAATACACTGTAGAGATGGTGTTTGGAAGGTAAATTCTTTCAACTTTTGCTTAGCTGGAAATTTTTTAATCTTTCCTTCAAATTTAAATGATATTCTTGCTGGGTAGAGTATTTTTGGTTCTAGGCCCTTCTATTTCATTGCATTAAATATATCATACCATTCTTTTCTGGCTTGTAGGGTTTCTGTTGTGAAGTCTTATGATAGCCTGATGGTTTTTCCTTTTAATGTAACCTTTTTTCTTTCTGTGGCTGCTTTTAATACTCTGTCCTTTTCCTTGATCTTTGCCATTTTAATTATTATATGCGTTGCTGTTGTCTTCCTTGTGTCCCTTGTGTTGGGAGATCTGTGCATCTTCATGGTCTGAGAGGCTATCTCCTTCCCCAGTTTGGGGAAGTTTTCAGCAATTACTTCCTCAAAGACACTTTCTACCTCTTTTTCTCTCTCTTCTTCTGTTACCTTCATAATGCAAATATTGTTGCTTTTGGACTGGTCACACAGTTCTCGCCATAATTCTTTCATTCCTAGAGATCTTTTTTCTCTCTTTGCCTTAGCTTCTTTGTATTCCATTTCTCTAATTTCTATTTCATTTACTGTAGTCTCCTCTACTTCATCTAATCTTTTAAAAGCCTCCATTGTATGTTTCATTTTGGATACTGTATTTTTCAAAGTTTCTATCTCTTTGTTGAATTCTTCCCTAAGATCTTGAATATTTTTCTGTATCTTGAGCATATTTATGATTTCTGTTTCAAAATCTCTTTCAGGAAGATTGGTGAGTTCAGTTTCACTTGGTCCTGTTTCTGGTGTTTGCCAGATTTTTGTTTGTACCAGTTTCCTCTGATGTTTCTTATCTGTATGTGGTACCCTCTAGTGCCCTGAAGCTCTAGTATCTGGAGCTGCTCATCCCCTGCAGTGATGGCAGGGTTGCAGGTGAGCGATGGTGGTGCCTGCAGGGAGGAAAGAGCTCTTTCCTGTTTCCCAGCTGCAGTGCCTGCCTCCACTGCCATGGCCAGTGGGCCAAGCATGGAGAGAGGATCCTTTATGCTATGTACTTGTAGATGCTGTAGGCAGGGCCACCCTCTGGCTGGCTTGGTTCAATGGTGGGGCAGCCATTTTGTGAGCCAGTGCTAGCTGGGAAGAAGAAGCAGCAAGGTGCATATCATGGTGGGGGACCACAGAGCTGTGTTGCAAGCCAGGGCAATGGAGTTCCTGAAGTGCCAAAGGTAAAGTGTGCTTAACCTGCTATCCCAAACTGCTGGGGTGAGTGCCCTGAGACAAGTTTTTCCATCTTTCCTTTATCCTGAGAAGCCATATCTGTGCAATCCTTGCCCATTTAGCAGCCCTATTGCTGTTAGGAAGTCTCTCAGAGTGTCTGTCTTTCTTTTGTCCCAGAGTGGCCAGTTGTGGATATATGTTCTCCACAAGCAGCTGGAATCTCAGTCTCTCCAAATACTCTGTCTCCTTTAGCTTTCCAACCCCACTAATATCCAGAGCAACATGTTTGTGCTCCCAGAGCAGATATCCCAGGCTGTTCAGCAGTCCTAGGTCTCCACCGTCTCCCTGCTCCATTTCTCTTCCTCCCACTGGTGAGCTGGGTTGGGGGAATGGCTTGGGTACAGCCAGATCATGGCTTTGGTACTTTACCCTTTCCCATGAGGTCTGCTCTATTTCCCAGGTGTAGGCAGTCTGTTTCAGACTTCTTTCCTGTTGCTTTTTTCAGATTATTTGCATTTTCTATATTTTCATATTATGTGTGGCTTTGGGAGGAGGTTTCTGTCTCACCACTCATGCCACCATCTTTTATATTTGCTTATCTTTAAACTATGCAGCAGGCATCTATTTTAAAACACAAGTGGGCCTACTGAAATACACTCCAAAGACATAGGGCAGAGTAAACCATCTTTGTTCTTCCCTATGTCTTGCTCCAGGAGGAAAGTATCTCCTAGAAAGGAGTTTGCATGCTCATATGTAACCCTGATTTTTGTAGTTGCCATGTAGGGGACACTTCCTGATTGCCTGGCTCTTGTGGCAATTGGGGATTATGCTTATAGGTTCCATTGAACTGTAACAAACAGAGAAAGTGTTCTTAACCTGCTATCCCTAAGGCACAACAGAGCAGCAACAAACTGAAGTGGCCAGTCTTTCTATCAAAGAGGCTTATTAATTTCATAGCTGCAGCCTGAGAGGCAAGCCCCTAATTAAAGATTCAACTGAGGGCTGACTCTAATCCTTTAAAGAGAGCTCAGAAGGTGGGCACTATCTTTGTGCTCTCACTCTGCCATGCTCCATGGATATTTTATCTCTCAGAAAGCAGCTTGTACACACATTTGGTGCCCCAGTTTTTTTCAATGAATGCCCAGGTAACACCCTTTATATCCTGGCTCTGGTGGCCAGGAAGACTTATTTTCATCAGTCATGTAGGACTGTAACAAAAATAAGAAACAGTTCATTACCAGCTATCCTCCCAATGCACAATGCAGGATAGAAAACTGAAAAGCATCCTCAGTCTTACTCTGAAATATGTGTATTGTCTTATCTTTACAGCTAGGGTCTGAGGAGCAAGTTTCTAATTAAACACACATCTAGGTGCTGACTAAAATCATGTCCAGAGACAGTGTAAGCCAGCAAACATCGTATTTGTTTGCCCTCAGTATCCTATACAATGACATCAGTATCTTTAAGAAAAGAGCTTCTGCACCTGTCTGGCACACCGGCTTTTGTGGCTGCTGAACAAGAGGATAAATACTTTGGTAGCCTGATTTTGACCAGCAGGACTTGTGATATAGGTTCAAGGGGAAGGTAGCAAACCAGGAAACAGTTATTAAATAACTATTACTCCTGGGCTCAGAGCAGAGGAAGCAAATAAAGACATCATCTCTCAGTATTTCCCCAAAAGGATATATTTGCACACTATAAAAGCTGCTGCTTGAGGGTCTGGCTTCCATTAAGCCTGAATCTAGGTGCTAAGGCCTGCTCCTTGGGACACTGGCCGGTCTTGGCACACCCTCAACTACTGGGAGTCACTAAAATAAAATAGGGTGCTTAGACAATCACAAATGTTTGAGAAATAACCAAGAGCTAGAGTAGGATTGAATGATAAAGTTAATATGCTAAGTGAGGCCACTCCTTCAAGACTTGGGGAGGTGGCTGTTTTATCTAATGCATAGAAAAGGAGAGTCAAGGAAAATGAACAAATAAAGGAATATGTTTCAAATGAAAGGACAAGATAAAACCCCAGAAAGAGACAATGGAATGGAGATAATTGATTAACTTTATAAAGAATTCAGAATAGTTATGAAGATGCTCACAAAAAGCATAAGAACAATGGATGAGCAAAAAGAGAATTTCAACAAAGAGAGAGAAAACAATAAAGTACCAAAGAGAAATAACATAGCTGAAGAATACAATAACTGCACTTAAATATATGATAGACATGTTCAACAGGAGACTGAATAAAGCAGAATAACGTATCAGTGAACTTAAAGAAAGGGAAATTGAACTCATCTAATGAGAGAAACAAAAAGAAAAAAGAATGAAATAACTTAGAGAACTTATATTAAAATACCAAATGGACCAATATTTACAATATAGGAGTCCTAGAAGAAAAGAGAGAAAAAGTGTAAGAAAGCATATATGAAGAAGTAATGGCTGAAAACTTCAATAAACTTGGGAAGGATATAGATATTGAGATTCAGGAAGTCCAGTGAATTCCAAATAAATTAATCCAAGGAGAATGACACCAAGACACATTGCAATTAAATGTCAAAAGTTAAAATACAAGAAGATAATCTTAAAAGCAACAGGAGAAAAACAAATTTCATATATATGGGAACCCCAATAAGACAATCAACAGATTTTTCCAGGGATAATTTAAAGGCCAGAAGGGAGAAGCACACTATATTCAAAGAGTTGAAAGAAGGAAAAGCTGTTAACTAGCAATGTTGTCTTTCATAAATGAGGAAAGACAGACTTTTCTAGACACACAAAAGCTGAAGAGGTTCATTACCAATAGACAATCCTTATAATAATTTTCAAAGTGACTTGTTTAAAGTGAGATGAAGGGGCACTACTT
>JAVSCE010017555.1:0-82265 GCA_032199065.1 Smutsia gigantea
TTGGGAATGTTCTTCCTTCTTTAAATAGGCCTGGATTGCAATATACTTTCCTCTTAGAACTGCCTTTGCTGTGTCCCACAGAAGTTGTGGCTTTGTGTTGTTGTTGTCATTAGTCTCCATATATTCTTTGATTTCTGTTTTGATTTGGTCGTTAACCCATTGATTATTAGGAGAGTGTTGTTAAGTCTCCATGTATTTGTGAGCCTTTTTGATTTCTTTCTAAAATTTATTTCTACTTTTATACCTTGGTGATCTGAGAAGTTGGTTGGTAGGATTTCAATATTTTTGAAATTGCTGAGGTTCTTTTTGTGGCCTAGTATGTGGTCTATTCTGGAAAATGTTCCATGTGCACTTGAGAAGAATGTGTATCCTGTTGCTTTTTGGGTGTAGAGTTCTGTAGATGTCTGTTAGGTCCATCTGTTCTAGTGTGTTGTTCAGTGCCTCTGTGTCTTTACTTATTTTCTGTCTGGTTGATCTGTCCTTTGGAGTGAGTGGTGTTGAAGTCACCTAAAATGAATGTATGGCATTATATTTCCTCCTTTAATTCTGTTAGTATTTGTTTCACATATGTCAGTGCTTCTGTGTTGGGTGCATATATATTTATAATGGTTATATCCTCTTGTTGGACTGACCCCTTTATCATTATGTAATGTCCTTCTTTATCTCTTGCTACTTTCTTCGTCTTGAAGTCTATTTTGTATGATACAAGTACTGCAACACCTGTTTTTTCTCCTTGTTGTTTGCATGAAATATCTTTTTCCATCCCTTCACTTTTAGTCTGTGTATATCTTTGGGTTTGAGGTGAGTCTCTTGTAGGCAGCATATAGATGGGTCTTGCTTTTATCCATTCTGTTACTCTGTGTCTTTTGATTGGTGCATTCAGTCCATTTACATTTAGGGTGATTATTGATAGGTATGTACTTATTGCCATTGCTGGCTTTAGATTCGTGGTTACCAAGGGTTCAAGGGTTGCTTCTTTACTATCTAACAATCTAACTTAACTTTCTTGTTAAGTTATTGTAAACACAGTCTGATGTTTCTTTATTTCTCTCCTTCTTATTCCTCCTCCTCCATTCTTTCTATAATAGGTGTTTTATTCTTTGCCTTTAGTTGGTATTTGATGGTCTGCTTTCTTTGCTATGATTTTTTTTTTCTCTGGTGACATCTTTTTAGCCTTAGGTGTGCTTCCCTCTAGAGCAGTCCATTTAAGATATCCTGTAGTGGTGGTTTATGAGACGCAAATTCTCTTAACTTTCGTTTATCTGGAAATTGTTTAATCCCTCCATCATATTTAAACGATAATCGTGCTGGATACAATATTCTTGGTTCGAGGCCCTTCTGTTTCATTACGTTAAATATATCATGCCATTCTCTTCTGGCCTGTAAGGTTTCTGTTGAGAAGTCTGATGATAATCTGATGGGTTTTCCTTTATAGGTGATCTTTTTTCTCTCTCTAGCTGCCTTTAATACCCTGTCTTTATCTTTGATCTTTGCCATCTTAATTATTATGTGTCTTGGTGTTGTCTTCCTTGGGTCCCTTGTGTTGGGAGATCTATAGCTTCGGTGGACTGTGAGACTACTTCCTTCCCCAGCGAGGGAAAGTTTTCAGCAATTATTTCTTCAAAGACACTTTCTATCCCTTTTTCTCTCTCTTCTTCCTCTGGTACTCCTATAATGCGAATATTGTTCCGTTTGGATTGGTCACACAGTTCTCTTAATATTCTTTCATTCTTAGAAATCCTTTTATCTCTCTCTGCCTCAGCTGCTCTGTACTCCTGTTCTCTGTTTTCTATTCCATTAACAGTCTCTTGCATCTCATCCATTCTGCTGTTAAGCCCGTTGATCGCTTGTCTGATTTCTGTATTGTCTTTCCTCAGTTCCCTCACTTCCTCCCTCAGCTCTTGCACATTTCTCTTTAGGTCCATCAGCATGGTTATGACTTTTATTCTGAATTCTTTTTCAGGGAGGCTGTGCATTTCCATCCCTTCAGACTCCCTCTCTGGGGTTGTCTGGTTGATTTTGGTCTGAACCATATTCCTCTGTCTTTTCATGGCTGTATAATTTGGTCACTGATAGTTGCCACGTATGTCATCTGGGCTCTTTAAGACCGCCTCTTGGGGTGCCAAGTCCTCTCGGGTGTAGCTGCACGCTGTGCGCTTTCCTGTGTATTCTCGTCTCTCTTCTAGGAATAGATGTATTTTTGTGTTTTTGTAGATAAATATAGTGTTGGGAGGAGATTTCTGCCACCCTGCTCACACCGCCATCTTCCCGGAAGTCCTCTGCCCATTTTTTAATCAGGTTATTTGCTTTTTGGGTGTAGGGGCATATAAGTTTTTTATATGTTTGATTATTAACCCCTTGTCGGATATGTCATTTACAAATATATTCTCCCATACTGTAGGATGCCTTTTTTTTCTGTTGATGGTGTCCTTTGCTATACAGAAACTTTTTAGTTTAATGTAGTGTCATGAGTTCATTTTTGCCTCTGTTTCCCTTGCTCAAGGAGATATGTTCAGGAAGAAGTCCCTCATGCTTATATTCAGAAGATTTTTTCCTATGTTGTCTTCTAAGAGTTTTATGCTTTCATGACTTTTGTGTATGGGGTTAAACAATAATCCACTTTCATTCTCTTGCTTGTAACTGTCCAGTTTCCCCCTACCAGCTGTTGAAGAGACTGTCATTTCCCTATTGTATGTCCATGGCTCCTTTATCATATATTAATTGACCATATATGGTTGGGTTTATATCGGGGATCTCTAGTCTGTTCCATTAGTCCATGGGTCTGTTCTTGTGCCAGTACCAAATTGTCTTGAGTACTGTGGCTTTGTAGTAAAGCTTGAAGTTGGGGAGCATAATCACACAGCGTTATTCTTCCTTCTCAGGATTGCTTTGGCTATTCGGGGGTCTTTTGTGGTTCAATATGAATTTTAGAATGATTTTCTCTCGTTTGTTGAAAAATGCCGTTGGCATTTTGATAGGAATTGCATTGAATCTGTAGATTGGTTTAGGCAGGATGGCCATTTTGACAACATTAAGTCTTCCTCTCCATGAGTATATGATGTGTTTCCATGTTTTGGCATCTTCTTTCATTTCTCTCATGAGTGTCTTGTAGTTTTCAGAGTATAGGTCTTTCACTTCCTTGGTTAGATTTACTCCTAGGTATTTTATTGTTTTTGATGCAACTTTGAATGGAATTGTTCTCCTGATTTCTCTCTCTGCTAGGTCATTGTTAGTGTATAGGAATGCCATAGATGTTTGCACATTAATTTTGTATCCTGCAAATTTGCTGAATTCAGATATTAGATCCAGTAGTTTTGGAGTAGATTCTTTAGGGTGTTTTATGTACAATATCATTTCATCTGCAACAGGAGCAGTTTAACTTCTTCCGTCCCAATCTGGATGCCTTTTATTTCTTTGTGTTGTCTGATTGCCGTGGCTAGGACCTCCAGTACTATGTTGAATAGAAGTGGGGAGAGTGGGCATCCTTGTCTTGTTCCCGATCTTAAAGGAAAAGCTTTCAGCTCTACGCTGTTAAGTATAATCTTGGCTTTGGGTTTGTCATATATGGCCTTTATGATGTTGAGGTACTTGCCCTCTATACCCATTTTGTTGAGCGTTTTTATCATGAATGGATGTTGAATTTTGTCGAATGCTTTTTCAGCATCTATGGAGATGATGATGTGGTTTTTGTCCTTCTTTTTGTTGATGTGGTGGATGACGTTGATGGATTTTCCAATGTTGACCCATCCTTGCATCCCTGGAAGAAATCCTACTTGATCATGATGGATGATCCTTTTGATGTATTTTTGAATTCTGTTTGCTAACGTTTTGTTGAGTATTTTTGCGTCTATGTTCATCAGGGATACTGGTCTGTAGTTTTCTTTTTTTGTGGTGTCTTTGCCCCATTTTGTTATTAGAGTGATATTGGCCTCATAGAATGAGTTTGGAAGTATTCCCTCTTCTTCTACTCCTTGGAAAACTTTAAGGCGGATAAGGCGGATGTGTATTAGGTCTTCACTAAATGTTTGATAAAATTCAGCGGTGAAGCCTCTGGTCACGGCGTTTTGTTTTTAGGTAGGATTTTGATTACCAGTTCAATTTCCTTGCTGGTAATTGGTCTGTTGAGATTTTCTGTTTCTTTCTGGGTCAGCTGTGGAAGGTTGTATTTTTCTAGAAAGTTGCCCATTTCTTTTAGGTTATCCAGTTTGTTAAGCATATAATTTTTCATAGTATTCTCTAATAGTTCTTTGTGTTTCTCTGCTCTCCATAGTGATTTTTCGTTTCTCATTTCTGATTCTGTTTATGTGAGTAGACTCTTTTTTTCTTGATACGTCTGACTGGGGGTTTATCTATTTTGTTTATTGTCTCGAAGAACCATCTCTTGCTTTCATTGATCCTCTCTATTGGTTTATTCTTCTCGATTTTATTTATTTCTCCTCTAATCTTTATTATGTTCCTCCTTCTACTGAGTTTGGGTCTCATTTGTTCTTCTTTTTCCAGTTTCATTAATTGTGAGTTTAGACTGCTCATGTGGGAATGTTCTTCTTTCCTGAGGTAGGCCTGTATTGAAATATACTTTCCTCTTAGCACAGCCTTCGCTGCGTCCCACATATTTTGTGATGTTGAATTATTGTTATCATTTGTCTCCATGTATTTCTTGATCTGTGTTTTTATTTGGTCATTGATCCATTGATTATTTAGTAGTATGTTATTAAGCCTCCATGTGTTTGTGGGATTTTTCATTTTCTTTGCATAATTCATTTCTAGTTTCATTCTTTTGTGGTCTGAGAAGCTGGTTGGTACAATTGCAAACTTTTTGAATTTACCGAGGCTCTTTTTGTGGCCTAGTATATGATCTATTCTTGAAAATATTCCATGTGCACTTGAGAAGAATGTGTATTCTGCTGCTTTTGGGTGTTGAGTTCTGTAGATGTCTGTTAGGTCCATCTGTTCTAATGTGTTTTTCAGTGCCTCTGTCTCCTTACTTATTTTCTGTCTGGTTGATCTGTCCTTCAGAGTGAGTGGAGTGTTGAAGTCTTCTTGAATGAATGCATTGCATTCTATTTCCCCCTTTAATTCTGTTAGTATTTGTTTCACATATGTAGGAGCTCCTGTGTTGGGTGCATATATATTTATAATGGTTATATCTTGTTGGATTGACCCTTTTATCATTATGTAATGTCCTTTCTTGTCTCTTGTGACTTTCTATGTTTTGAAATCTATTTTGTCTGATATGAGTACTGCAACTCCTGCTTTTTTCTCCCTATTAGTTACATGAAATGTCTTTCTCTATCCCTTCACTTTTAGTCTGTGTATGTCTTTGGGTTTAAAGTGAGTCTCTTTAAGGCAGCATATAGATGGGTCTTGTTTTTTTATCCATTCAGTGACTCTACGTCTTTTGACTGATGCATTCAGTCCATTTACATTTAGGGTGATTATTGATAGGTATGTACTTATTGGCATTGCAGGCTTCAGATTCGTGGGTACCAAAGGTTCAAGTTTAACTTCCTTACTATTTAAGAGTCTTACTTAACTCGCTTATTTAATATGCTGTTACAAACACTATCTAAAGGTTCTTTATTGTTTGTTTGTTTTTCCTCTTCCTTTTTCTTCCTCCTTCATTCTTTATATATTAGGTATCATATTCTGTACTGTTTGTCTATCCCTTGATTGACTTTGGGGATAGTTAATTTAATTTTGTATTTTTTTAGTAATTAGCTGTTCTACTTTCTTTACTGTGGTTTTATTACCTCTCTTGACAGGTATTAAACCATAGGAACAGTTCCATCTATAGCAGTCCCTCCAAAATACACTGTAGAGATGGTTTGTGGGAGGTAAATTCTCTCAGCTTTTGCTTATCTGGGAATTGTTTAATCCCTCTTTCAAATTTAAATGATTATCTCCCCAATTAAAGTAATCTTGGTTCAAGGCCCTTCTGCTTCATTGCATTAAATACACCATGCCACTCCCACCTGGCCTGTAAGGTTTCTGCTGAGAAGTCTGATGATAGCCTGATGGGCTTTCCTTTGTATGTGATCTTATTTCTCTCTCTGGCTGCTTTTAATAGTCTGTCCTTATCCTTGATCTTTGCCATTTTAATTAGTATATGTCTTGATGTTGTCTTACTTGGGTCCCTTGTGTTGGGGAGATCTGCACACCTCCATGGCCTGAGAGACTATCTCCTTCACCAGATTGGGGAAATTTTCAGCCATCACCTCCTCAAAGACACTTTCTATCCCTGTTTCTCTCTCTTCTTCTTCTGGTACCCCTGTAATGTGAATATTGTTCCGTTTGGATTGGTCACACAGTTCTCTCAATATTCTTTCTTTCTTAGAGATCCTTTTTTCTCTCTGTGCCTCAGCTTCTTTTTAATCCTCTTCTCTGGTTTCTATTTCATTTATCGTCTCCTCCACCGCATCTGTTTTTAATACCGTCCATTGTGCTCTTCAGTGATTGAATCTCTGACCGTAATTCATTCCTGAGTTCTTGAATATCTTTCTGTACCTCCATGAGCATGTTAATGATTTTTATTTTGAACTCCCTTTTGGGGAGAGTCATGAGGTCAGTATCATTTAAATCTTTCTCAGGAGTTGAATTAATAATTTTGCTCTGGACCAGGTTCCTTTGGTGTTTCATATTTGTTTATGGCGCCCTCTAGTGCCCAGAACCTCTACTCTCTAGAGCTGCTTAGCGCCTGTAGCAATGTTGGGGATTACAGGGGAGTGGTATTGGTGCCTCGGGGGAGGAAAGAGCTGTTTCCTGCTCCCTGGCTGCTATGCCTGTTTCCACTGCCTGAACCAGTGGGCCGAGCACACAGGTGCTCTGCTTTTTTAGTTGCTGTAGACAATTCTTCCCTCTGGCTGGCATAATAGGGTAGGGTTTCTCGGTTTGCAAGCCCGGTGGGGCTGGCCAGGAGAAAGGCGCAGTAGTCTGCCTGTCACAGAAGGGGTTCTTGGAGCTGTGTAGGCAGCCAGGGAGCTGGAGCACCTGAAGATCGTTAAAGCTCCCAATCTGCTGGGCAGAGTGCACCCGGACAATTTTGTCTACCTGTCCTTTCTCCTGAGCAGTTAGCTCTGTGCAATCCTTGCCCCTGTAGCAGCCGTCTTGCTAAGGGCTTCTTTGTTAGGAAGTCTCTCAGACTGCCTGCCTTTCTTTTGTCCCAGAGCAGCTGGATACGGATCCCTGCTTTCCAAGCAGCTGGAATCTTAGTCTCTCCAGGAATTCTGCCTGTCTTAGCTTTCCAACCCCCTAATTATGAGAGTATCATGCAAGTACCATGAAATGTAGGTTTGTGCTCCCAGAGCAGATCTCCAGAGTTAGGTATTCAGCAGTCCCAGATCTCCACTCCCTTCCTGCTCAGTTCCTCTTCCTCCTGCCAGTGAGCTGGGTTGGGGACCGGCTTGGATCCTGCAGGACCACGGCTTTAGTACGTTACCCTTTTCCTTGATGTCTGCTCTTATCTCCGGATATATGCAGTCCTTTTTCCTGTTGGCCTTTCAAGAGTAGTTGTATTAGTTATATTTCCATATTATATACGGTTTTAGGAGGAAACCTCTGTCTCACCTCTCATGCCGCCATCTTTAATCCAATCTTGAGGTTCAGCTTTTTCTTATAAAAATTTTCAAATGTAGTGAAAAGTTGAGAGAATCGTGTGATCAACACTTCACCTTCCATCTATATTACAAATTTTAACATATTTACTCAATTTCCTGTATATACTTATTATAATTAATCATAATTAGCAATAATTCCATAATATCTAATATCCATAGTGTATTCAGATTTTTCCTTTGTCTGAAGGATCTTTTTCAAAATCGAGATTCAGTCAAGGTTCACACATTATTTTTATGTTGCTTTTGTTCTACCATAATCTTCCCCTTCGCCCTTTCCCCCTTGATGACATTATTAACTGATTGTGAACAGTTGTTTTGTAGAACATTCCACATTCTGGTTTGGTCATGTTATTTTCTCATGGTAAATTTAACTTATTTCTTGAATTCTCCTGTAAATTGGAAGTTAGATCTAGACTTCAGATTAAACAATTTTTTTCATTATGTTTCAGTGGTAGTGCTGTGTGTTTTGTATTGCATCACTGTGGGGTCACATAATGCTACATCGCCCCACTGCTCCATATATCACCTCCATAAGATAGTGACCTCCATCACTCATCATTTTAAAGGTGTATTTTTCTCTGTGAAAGTAGTGAATGAATTGAGGGGATACTTTGGTATGTGTCAATATCCTGTTATACCATTAACTAATGATTTTAGCATTCGTTGGTAATCCTTCCGTGACTCAGTTATTACACTAGAAGTAGAAGAGTATTGATTTATGACTTTTGTTTTTCTATCTTTGTTTTATTTGCTGACAGCCTTATGTAAGAATTTTTTTTTTGCTGTTTTCCTCTTTAAGGGTCACTGAGGACTTGGATTGTGCTGTGTGGTGGTGTAGTCAGTTATATTCATTATTCTTTTTGGTGCTAAAATTACTCCAGATTTGGCCAGTGGGAGGCCCTTTAAACTGGCTCCTGTGTTCTTTTGACATGCTCTTATTAGTCCCTGATTTTCTTGTTTTCTGGTGCTAGTAGAAAGCCCAGTTTTATTTTGCACATGTCCTGCTCCAGACCCTGGAGTCTGACATTTCCCCAAGGAGGCCTGGTTCCTTTTTGTTTGAAGTGGTATTTAAAAATTAAGCTCTGGGCACTGGGTGTGCTTTATTGTTGTTAGAATTGCTAGAATGATTTTAGGCCCTTTTGGTGGGTGGAGCTAAGAAATCAATTTTTTGAAAAATTGTAAGTTCTTTTAGGTACTTCCAGTTTAAATTTAACATTCTGTAATTTTTGCCTTTCTTTTCTCTTATATTGAAAATCTTTGTTCCTAATCACACTGATATATTAACCTGTTTGCCTTATTCTACATTATACACAAATAGTTTCAAAGTTACAATACCGATATTACTACTAATAAATATGCTGAGTGAAGTTTAAGATTTTCTTGACATTAAAAAATATATATATTCCTTAAGTATAAATTATATTTAACTTATGTGATAAATTAAATGGAATTCCAAATTATATAATGTGTGTTCTTTTTCAGTGCTCTTTCAGTAAAATTTTAGTTAAAAATTTAAATTATTTTTTCATATACGTACCGTCATACAGTAAAATTCCCCTCTTTTTGGGGTACATGCCTATAAGTTTTAGGATATGTATAGATTCTTATGAGCATCACTACTAACAGGATACAGAACACCTCAAAGAATTCTGTCATGGTATGCTTTTGCTAGTCTGTAATTATTTGATTTGATTATTTTGTTCACTTGTTTATCTGTCTTCCCCACTGGAATGCAGGCTTAGTGAGGAGTAGTGTGTTAGACTGGGTTCTCCAAGAAGTAATGCAATTGATTTATTTGGAAACCACCTGCAGGGGGAAATAGGGAATGATGCAGAGGGGCTGGAAGAGCTATCGAGACTGCCTCCTTGCAAGTCTGACCCCTGTAGAGGAGAGAGAAGGAAGGGAGGAGGTCTTAGACTGTAGTGCAGCTCTCAGATAATTTTAGCAAAGGAGGTTTGGAGTCCTTAAGCCAAAGTTACTGTCCAAAGATGTTTGTCTCCCAGGAAGAGTCTTATCCTTGTATTATTCCCCCTCACTCAATTATTGGCTGGTAGCAGGCTTAGGGAAGTGTGGAGATGGCACAGAGGTGGTGATGGATTTAGAGCTCTGCAGCGGGGGTCATTTACTACCCACTCAATGAAGTTGAGTGCATTTTTTTTTATTGATGTACAATCCTATGATGGTTTCACATAAACAACACTGTGGTTTCAGCATTCACCCATATTATTAAGTCCTCACCCCCTCTAATGTGGTCACTGTCTATCAGTGTAGTTAGATGTTACAGAGTCATTACTTGTCTTCTCCATGCTGTACTGCCTTCCTTGTGATCTGCCTATACTGTGATTGCGAATTATAGGACCCCTTAATCCCCTTCTTCCTCCCCACTCATCCTCCCCAGCACGTCCCCTTTGGTAACCACTAGTCCCTTCTCAGTGTCTGTGAGTCTGCTGCTATTTTGTTCTCTTCAATTTTGCTTTGTTTTTATACTCTGCTAATGAGTGAAGTCATTTGGTATTTGTCTTTCTCTGTCTGGCTTATTTCACTGACCATAATACTGTCTAGATCCATCTATGTTTTGCAAATGGTAGGACTTCTTTTCTTTTTATGGTTGAATAATATTCCATTGTGTATATGTACCACATCTTCTTTATCCATTCATCTACTGATGGACACTTACTTTGCTTCCATATCTTGGCTATTATAAATAGTGCAGTGATAAACATAGGGATGCATATGTCTTTTCAAATCAGAGATCTTGTTTTCTTTGGGTTAAATTGATAAGTGTGTTTTCAGCGTAGCCACAAGTGGGCTATTTTGTTCACTGAATATCTCTTGTGCTTCAAAATTGCACCTGGCATATAATAGATACTCAAAATTTTTGTGGACCAAATTACAAATGATTGTAGGAAAACATTTTCCTAGCTTCAAATTGCTTACATCTTAAGCCTGAGAGAAAATGTTTTTTCGTATTGCAGAATTAGATAACAATTATGTAAAGGCTGGCTTTGTGTCAGGCGTTCCAAATATAGCTTCTCCATTAAATCTTCTCAACGAGCTATGAGATTGTTTATTGTTTCAATTTTTAAAATGAGGGAAAAAACTGAAGCTCACAGAGGAAAAAGTCGGTGTCCCAAATTTCAGAGCAGGTGAATAGTAGAGTGAGATTTGAACCCCTGTTGATCTGACTACAAAGGCTAGCCAGGTGATTCCTTTCCCTGGTGATATTTTTCTGGGTGTTCTTCCATATTTTCTGGGTTTGTTGCTAGTTGCAAAAAGGGGGAGGCATGAAAAGGGTTAAAGTATTTTTCAAAATCCATGTGATAGTAGAAGTGTGTGGAGACACAAATGTGACCCTGAGTGGGTGAGTAGGTCTTTCTGGATTAATACTTTTGTGTTTATAATACATTTCTATCTTTGATTTATTTTGTGTGTATTGCTTATACAGAAGCCTGGTTTTTTCTCGTCTTTGTATACTGATTGCACATAAACTTCTGTTAAACTAACAACAATAGCAAGGGCTATTGGATTTGCTCTGTGTCAGGTAAGATGCTAATTGCTTTAATTGCCTTTATATGGGATATCTCATTTAATCCCCCATAGCAAGCCCATCTGGAACCAAAACTCAGAGGTAGAATGACTTGCCGGAGGTCACAGATTAATCACTGATGAATCTGAGGTTTACCCAGTTCTATTGGATGACAATGTTTTGTGTACCTTACCAGAATTTATTTGTAAATCATCCAGGCCAGTTCTTCTTAAATAACAGGGTCTCAAAGATATTATGTAATTAGGATTTTAATTTTTTTAGAGAGGAAAGTTTGTAAAATGTAGATTTAGAATTTACCTGGAGATCATTAGTTCTCAAAGCAGTTTATCTCACCAAACAGACTATGGAATATTGATTAGAATCCACATTCTAATTTTGGACCACCACTTTGTTTTTTTTTTTAGAGTTTGACCTGTTTATTTTTTTTGAAAGATCATGTTTTTATTATTTTATTTATTTTTTATTAAGGCATCATTGATACACACTTTCATGAAGGTTTCACAAGAAAAACAATGTGGTTATTACATTCATCCTTATTATCGAGTTCCCCCCATACCCCATTGCAGTCACTGTCCATCAGTGTAGTAAGATGCCAGAGTCCCTGTTTTGGACCACCACTTTGGAGCAGACTTTCCACATATCCATTTCCTAGTCTATAAACAGAGTAATCCAGTCTGCCCTCTTTACCTCCAGGGTTGTGTAGATGAACTGACTGCTTAACATCGAGAGGCCGCAGTTTCCTAGTAATGATGCTTGGTGGATAACATGGAAGCTGCTTGTTCTGCTGCCTTCCTTCTGTCATCTCTGGGAGTGCACCATCTGCCCTGAACAGTAGGCCTGGCCTTCCCTGTTCTTGCTCTGAACACAAGTGATATTTGGCATGTTTCTACCACTTTTATTTCCATATAAGTTGATCATGGTCTCCTTCCATTTCTTGTACAAAGGGTTTTAAAATCTGAGTTTCAGAATGTCCTTAGCTCTCTTTTCTTCTCTATTTCTTTTTCATTAGTTATTTGCACTGATCAAGTATGAGTTCCTGGTTCATACCTCTTCACTTCTTGTGCCATCTTTTTTTTTATTCAGTAATCTTTAATTTCTGAACTTCCCTCATACATGTATTGCATATCTGCTGTGAGTTGGGCATTATGCTCATGTCTTGCCAATAGGTTTCAGTCCCATACAAGTTCACTATGGATTCAGTGTGACCAAAGAAATGACAGTAGAACATTCTTGGGGTGAAAGGGTTATACCAACTTTATTTCCACGGTGGCAGGTCAATCACTAAAATCCCTTCCACTCAGAGTGAGTCTGTATGTAGCAGGCTGGTCTTTGCCTCTGGGCCTCTCTACCCGCACAGCTGTCCCAGTCTCTGTTCTTGGCACTGCCATCACTCCAGGCTCTGCTGTGCTCTCCTGCAGCCTTGCAGCTGTGCCACCGTGTCTCTCAGAGCACTGGGCGGGGCTCTTTATATAGAGTCAGTAACAGTGCATTGCCCACGTGTGTGTAGTGAGCTAGCCAACCAGGGCCGGTGAGAATCCTGGCCACAGGAACCTTCATTTTATCCATAGCTAAGCACTATGGTATGAGGAAAAATCACAAAGATCCCTCAAGAAGTTTAGAGGCTACTGGGATATTTGGCTTTGGCTTTTCTCATTGCCAGTCAGGAATTGTTAAACATACATTCTCATGCTTATGTCTTTGCTAATAGCTCACATTTACTGAGTAATTTATTCTGTGCCAGGCACAAGTCTAAAGGCTTTTGCATGTTACATCCCATTTAATCCTCACAACGCTATTAGTTGGATATTTTGATTACTCCTATTTTATACATGAGGAAACAGAGACACAGAGCTAACTTTCCCAAAGTTGTACAACTAGCAAGTGGTAGATTTGGGATTTGAATCCAGGTAGCCTGGCTTCTTACCATGACAAGGTATATGGCTTTGATTCCTATGCTGTGTCCTGCACCTAGGAGAGAGAGTAAAAGTCCTTGAAACTAACTGTATCATGAAGTGATGTTTACTTTATACAGAGTTCATATACAGACCCCTGTGGGAAACAATTAATTTTGTGTGTGGGAATTTCAGAAGGCTTCACAAAGATGCCAAGTAATTCATTCAGTGCCATATGCTGGAGATAAGAATGGTGGTTAGGACAGACATAGCCCCCAATCTGTAGGAGCTGACATTATGGTGGAAGTAGATAGACCAAACACAGACAGATCATTACCTGTCAGGTTAGGTGGTGATAAATACTAGGAAGAGGAATGATTACTGGTAAGTGGTCAGAGTGTGATGTGTGTATATGAGGGGTGCTTTTTCTTATAGAGAGAGAGCTCAGGGAAGGTCTCTTTGACAAGGAGACATTTGAGTGGAGATTGAAGTAAGTGAGGAAGTGAGCCAGGTGGATATCCAGGGGAGAGGGTTTCAGGCAGTGGCAGCCAAGGCACATGCTGGGAATATTCAAGCATTAGAGAAGAGGGTAAAAAGTGAGGGGCCATAGGTAGGAGATGAGCCCACAAATATCAGCAGAAGCCAGATCAGCCATTATAGGGGGTTTGGACTTTATTCTAAACATGGTAGGAAGTCAGTGAAAGATCTTAAACAGGGAAATGACATCTGATTTCAGTTATTAAAAGTAGCTGTGGTTATTTTGTGTAGAATATGCTGTAGGCAGGCATGGGTAGTGACAGGGAAGACAGAAATCTTTTGTAGTAGTCTGGATTAAAGGTGATAGTTGCTTGAACTAAAAAGCAGTGGTGGAGATGATAAGTGATCAGAGTCTGGGTACTTTTTGAACACATAGCTGACAGATTTGTTGGTATTGTTGTGAGAGAAAGAGAAGAGTCAAGGATGACTCCAAAGGCTTTTGGCTTGAGTACTAGCAGAATTACTATTTGCTGAAATGGGGAAAATCGGCAGTTTGGTGGTGGACATGTTAAATATGGGATTCTTTAGGTTACCAAGTGGAGATGTTGAACAGTTGGTTGAATAACTAAGTCAGGTATTCAGGGGTGAGCTCTAGGTTATAAATAGGAATTTAGGAGTTAGCAGTGAGTATATGGGATTAAAAAAAAGATTTGTTAGAGAAGTTTTAGATTCAAAATTAAGCAGAAAGTTCAGAGTTCCCATCCCTTGTCCCCCCACACACATAGCCTTCCCCAACTATCAACATCCTGCACCCGAGTGGTACATTTGTTATAACTGGTGAACCTACACTGACACATCATTACCACCCAAAGTCCATTGTTTACATTAGGGTTCACTTTTGGTGGTGTGTATTCCGTGGGTTCTGACAAATACTTAATTACATGCATCCTCTATTATAATAGTGTACAAAATAGCTTGAGTGCCCTAAAAATCCCCTGTGCTTTGCATCTTGTACGTTTCTGTCCCCTAACCCCTGGCAACCACTGATCTATTAACCAACTCTAGTTTCCCACTTTCCATAATGTCATATAGTTGGACATACACATAGTATGTAGCCTTTTCAGATTGGCTTCTTCATAATATGCACTTAAGGTTTCTTCATGTCTTCTCATAACTTGATAGCTAATTTCTTTTTAGCACTAAATTCCATTGTCTTAAAGTACCACAGTTTATTTATCCATATGCCTACTGAAAGACATCTTGATTGCTTTCAAGTTTTGGCAGTAATGAATAAAGCTGCTATAAACATCTATATGAGGGTTTTTGTGTGGACATAAGTTTTTGACTCATATGGGTAAATATTAAGGAGAGTGTGATTGCTGGATTGTATGGTAAGAGTATGTTTAGTTCTGTAAGAAATTAGCTATCAAGTTGCTGTGTACCATTTTATATTCCCATCACCTGTGAATGAGGGTTCCTTTTGCTCCACATCCCTACCGGTATTTGGTGTTGTCAGAATTTTGAATTTTGGCCATTACCGTAAATATGTAGTGGTATCTCATGTATTTAAATTTGCAATTCTGTAATAAAATACAATGTTGAATTCTTTTCATATGCTTATTTGCCAGCTGTATATTTCCCTTTGCTGAGGGTTCTGTTAAGGTCTTTTGCCCTTTTTTAATAATAGACTTTTTTTTTTAATTGAAGTACAGTTGACCTCATATAATAGTTGCAGGTGTACACCATGATTTGACATGTACATACATTACAAAATGCTCACCATGTTGAGTTTAGTTACCATCTGTTACCATACCAATCTTTTGCCCTTTTTTAAATTAGTTGGTTTCTTTCTTTTTGTTGTTGATTGTTTTCCTATTGTTGAGTTTCAAGAGTTCTTTGTATATTTTGGTTAATAATTCTTTATCAGATGTTTCTTTTGCAAGTATATGACATTTAAGGCCATTAGACTGGATGAACTCATCTAGGGTTGCACTGTCCAAAAAAGTAGCCATAGCCAGCCACAGATGGCTGTTTAAATAAAATTTAAAATTCCGTTCCTCAGGCATACTAGGCATGTTTCCAGTGCTCAATTACCACATGTGGTTAGTGGCTACTATATTGGAGAGCAGAGATATAGAAAATTTCTATTGAGAATGTTCTATTGGACAAAGCTGATCTAGGGAGTCAGTATAGATGAGAGGGGGGACTGAGCCCTGGAGCCTTCCAGTGTCTACATGTTACTGGATGAAGAAGAACCACTCTTCCAGGAGATTGGGAAGGAGTGACTATTGAGGCAGGAGGAAATCTGTGAGGAGGGTGTCCAGAGGCCAAGTGGAGGAAGTGTTTCAAGGAGCAGGGAGTACTCACCTCAGTATTGTGATGTTGGTGAGTCAAATAAGAAGAGGATTGAGTCACTGTTGAATTGGTCACATCAAAGTAATGGATGATGTTGACAAGAATTGTTTTAATGGAGCAGTGGGGACAAAAGCCTTACTAGCATGAGTTCAAGGAAAATGAGAGGAGAGATAATGGTGCGGTGCATAAGTAGAGGGATTGGCCATTAATGGGAGCAAATAGTTCATTTATTATAAGGGGAGACTGTATATTTAGGTAGAGGTGAAGGTTGACTGGTAGAGTAGTGATAGGAGCATTGTTTTTTTGTATATTTAAATTGAGGCATAATTTATGTACAATAAATTCATTTTTATTATACAGTTCTGTGAGGCTTGCTCAACTCACGCAGTCATGCATGTACCACCACAATCAAAATGTATGCTTTTATCACCCAACAAAATTTCCTTTTGTCTCTTTGTAGCCAGCTCTTCCTGCCACCTCCAGCCCTTGTCACCCATTGACCTGCCCTCTGTGCATACAGTTTTACCTTTTATAGAATGTCATATAAATGGGCTTATACAATGTGTAACTTCTGAAGTTTGGCTTACTGTTATATTCACTTATCGTAATGTATTTGAGATTCATCCATAGTTTTGCATGAATTAGAAGTTTTTTCCTTTTATTTCTGAGTAGACTTCCATTGTATGGAGGTACCACAGTTTATCCATTTACCTGTTCAAAGATATGAATTGTTTCTAGTAAATATGAATAAGCATTTGCATACAGATTTCGTGAGAAAATAAGTTTTAATTTCTCTTGGCTAAATACCAGGGAGTGGGATTGTTGGGTCATATATTAAGTGTATATTTAATTTGATGAGACACTGCCAAACTGCTTTCCCGTGTGACTATTCTATTATGCATTTCTACCAGTAGTGTGTGAGAGTTGGCTCTTTATCTATGGCAGCACCTGGTGGGATTCTTTTCGTTCTCTACTTTTCCATTGTTTTTTAAAATTGAGAAATAATTTATATACTACTCATTCACTCTTTTAAAGCATAAAAATCAGTGGTTTTTAGTCTATTCACAAAATTGTACAACCACTGCCTCTATTTAGAATATTTTCATCCCAAAAAGAAACCCCATATGCATTAGTAGTCATTCCCTTTTTCCCCTTAGGCCTCCCAAGTCCTAGACAGCCACTAATATAATTTCTGTCTCCATAGATATGCCTATTCTGGACATTTCATAGAAACTGAATCATACACGTGTTCCTTTATGACTAGCTTCTCTCACTTAACATATTTTGAAGATTCATTTGTTTTGTAGCATATATCAGCATTCTTTCTTATGGATGAATAATATTCCATTAAATAGATGTAACACATTTTGTTTATACATTCATTAGTTGATGGGTATATGTTTGTGCTTTTTGGCTGTTGTGAATAATGCTTCTGTGAGCATTTGTATGAGTTTGTGTGTGTACATGTGTTTTCATAGCTCTTGGGTATCTACCTAAGAGTGGAATTGCTGGGTCATATAGTAGTTAACCTGTTTAACCTTTTGAGGGGCTATCAAACTGTTTTCCACAGCATCCGTATTTTTCCACAGCATTTTATATTCTCACCAGCATTGGAAATTCACAAAGTTTTACAACCATTACCCTTACCTAATTCCAGAATATTTTCATCACCCCAAGAAAAATCCCCATACACATTATCAGTCACTCCCTTTTTCCCCTCAGGCCTCCCCTGCCCTAGGCAATCTTGATTGGTTTTATTTTTTAAGTGAATTAAGAAGTAAAATCCTGAGCTAAGACCGAAGATCAGAATGAGGAAGGCTTGGGTTTGAGGAAAGAAGGTAAGGTTTGAAATACCATTTAGGAGAGTAAAGAAGGATTAGATATGAGAAATGTGGTAGGATTGTTGATGCTTTCAAGTACCACTAAGATTTCACTGGAAGTTGGTGGTCATGGAGTTTTTTTTCAATAAGCTTTTTATTTTAGAATAGCTTTAGATTTACAGAAAAATTCCAAAGATAATACAGAAAGTTCCCATATATGACACACCCAGTATCCCCTACTGTTGACATTGTACATTAGGAAGATAGAAATGTAAGGCACATTTGTTAATGAATGAACCAGTATTGGTGTGTTATTGTAAACAAAGTCCATACATTATTCATATTTCTGTAATTTTCCCCTAATGTCCTTTTTTCTGTTCCAGGATGCCATCCATACATTATATTTAGTAGTCATGTCTCTCTAGGCTGCTTTTGGCTATGTCAGTTTCTAGATTTTTCTTGTCTTTGATGATCTTTTATTATTATATCAGTATGGACCCAGATATTTATTTTAGACTCTGGGTTTTAATCCAATACTGCTTTGTTGTTCCTGTTATTCCAGTGGGAACTCTTTTAGTTGGCTCTTGCATCCTTTGATATACTCCCATCACCATTGTGTGTGTTTAACACTTCCTTATTTGTGGCACAACATAGTATTCCAGCTTCATCTCGTTTATTCCGGCCCCAGTTCTAGAATCAGCCATTTCTCTAAGGAGCCGTGGTTCCTTTTATTGGAATATGGTGTTAGAAACAGAGATCTGGGTGCTAGGTGTGCTCATTGTTATCGAGTGTTCATTGCTTTTTAGGCTCTGGTTTATTATTTTTTGGATGAAAGAAATATCAGTATTGTTTTTTCTCATAACAGTGGTAATAAGTACTAATTTTTCTAAAAGAACAAAAACAGGTGCATAGAACTTAATAAGTCAGAACCTTTAGAGCCCCCTTGGGGTGTCCTTGGCTCTTTCTTCCACCCCATCATCTAGTTCATTGGCTGATCCTGTTAGGTCCACTGCAGAATCTATCCTGACTCCAGCACTGGCTACCACCTCCACCCTACTGCCTTGGCCCAAGCCCCCATCATGGATCTTCTGGACCCTGGCGATAGACACCTAGGTGGTCTCCTGCATCCTTCTGGACAGAGCCTCTTTCTCAGGCTCTTTTCCATTCAGCAGCCAGTGAGTAGGCCCTGGATTTTTAAGAAAACTTAAAAAAAATATTGATTTTCATGGCACTTTACAGTTGTAAGACATTGAATCAGGAAGAGATCAATGACACTACTATTTTTTTTTGTTTAAATAATAAGTGTTATTGAGCCTTTACAAATGCTAATTAGAAAAAGAACTGAGTCCTGGGAGAAAGTTTCTGCTTCTTCAGCAGCAAAGCCAGTTAAAGCAGAACTCGCCTAGACTCAAGAACAGGGCACATTTATGAGGGGTCTCAAGGAAAGAAAGTTGTTTAAATTCACATTGGTTATAGACAAGGAAGACAGGCTAATGCAAAGCACGGTAAGTCCAGGGGCAGGTGGTCAGTCCACAGAGAAAGCGCATGGATTGGTTGTCAGATGAAGGTCAGGGGCTGTTCACATATAAAAGGGATGCAGTGTTTCTGGGCGCCTTCTAGGTAATTGCTGAAATGACTTCATTCAAGAATGTGGTCTGTGGTTGGCTGTGGCCCAAGGTTATTGACCGATTAACATCCATTGTCTTTCTCAACCATTCTCTGGCCCTTATGGCACTCAATTTTAGGACTTCTCAGAATTTTTTTCCTTCTCAACTATGTCAAGTGGAACATGCTCTTTTTGATGTTTAAGAAAAAACATACACATGTTTTTCACACACACAATTCCTTTAAAAAAACTACAGCCAAGAAAAAGAGCTCTCAAAATATGTACCTACCATTTTTGATCCCACAAAACTTAACAAAATGTGCTTTCCTAAAATAATTCAGAATTGTAGTAAAAATCAGTATTTTCCTCCATTTCTTTCACAGCCATCTTGCTTAGAAAATACTTTCCTACCCAACTGTGACATTTTTATCTATATTTCTTGATTTTGCCCCCAGAATATGTTCTTCAGCAGTCTTTACCATTTCAATAAATGGCAAGTCAATTTTACCAATTGTTCACCATAGATAAGCTTTAACTTTACTGTATTTTAACTTTTTATCATATAGCCTGTATACTTTGTATCTGGTCACTTATGTTCAACATAAAAATATTTTAAAGATGTTTCCATGCTGCTGAGTGTCAGAATTTGTTCCCTTTTTTAAGTAGTTTGCCACTGTATGGCATTTCCAATTTGGAAGCATGCAGAATACAGTTGATATAAACATTCTACAAGTCACCTTTTAAAGACATATTTTTATCTCTCTAGACAAATATCTAGGAGTGAAATGGCTGGTGTTCCAGTTACCAATTTATTGCCACTCAGCTCCAAATCTGTCCTTCATTTCCAAGTCTGCAGTATGTTGCAGGACCTTGTAAATATGTTGTCCTTTGCCAGCTGGCAAAAGACACTACTCTTTTGAAAATTTCATTAAAAAAATTTTTTTATTGAGGTATAATTTATATTAGCATGCATGAATCTTAAGTGTGTAGCTTGATATACCTGTGTGTAACCACCACCCAGAACAAGATACATACATTTTGGGCACCTCAGAAGACCTTTATCCCCCAGTCACATGGTCCCCTCCACCTCCAAGGGAACCATTATCTGTGGTCATTCATTTAAAGAGATACCTCCCAGCATGTTGAGTGCATTTCCCAGCCATAATCAGCTGCTTGGGCGCAGGAGTGAAGAATGTAGAAAATCTGATTTACCACATTCAGATTTTGTACAGGGTTGGGATTTGTGCAGGCATGTATGGTGGAGGGAGAGTGTGACCAGGAAATTGAAGGTATATGCAAGGAAGTGAGATTAAAAGATAAGATTTCCAGGATTAGAGTGAGTGAGAGCTTGCAGAAGGAGCAGTGTGAGTAAAAGTATTCAGGGCTCAAAGAACATAGTGTGTTCTCAGAATCCCGAGAGGGAAGAGATCAGGAGTGGTGGAGACTGGGCTAAAAAGGGAGATTTTAAGCAGGAGAGACATGGTCAGATCTCTCTTTGGACAGAAATGTGGTGGTGTGGTATTCAGTCACCAAATATTTACAGAGTGTCTCTGTATCAGGCCTTTTACCAGTACCGATAGAGGGGTATAAGGGTCGCCCGCTCATATGACTGTTTAGTTGGTGATGAGAAATGATTGGGATAGAGAGGAGAGATGAATGCAAGATACTTCTTTAGTTAGAAGTGTCACGTGCTGATTGATAGATGTGTGAAGGGGTAGGGGAAGAGTTAAGGCATCCAAAATAGCATAGTTTTTCTGTAGCTTAATAGCTCTTCGTTTTTCACTAAATACAACTTCCAGGTCCCATCCTCTCTTTAGCAAAGGCTGATAATGCCTTAGAATGTTACTTTTGTGCATGGCAGTGGAAGTCTTTTGCTTCTGGTCTGTGCCCTGAGCCAGGAATAGAGGCACACTCTGATTCTGAAGTTAAATGAGTGCTGCACATTTGCAGAAAGGTTGCTTATATAAGGGCCAATCTTGAAGCAGTCTGAATACCCAACCCCTGGGGGAAAGTTTAGGTAAATTCTGGATTAGTCACCAGGTAGACTGTTAGGTATCTAAGACAAAAGGCACTTCTGTGGACCTGTGTCACTGCAAAGATACTTACATGTGAAGTCCGGTTAAGAGCAGAAGGCTCCTCACTGGGTTTAAAGTTAGAAGATTTGGATACTGATCTTCATAACACCTCTTCCTAGTCACTCTCTTTGTGCGTCCATTTCCATAGATGTAAAGTACTTAAAATAAAAATCCTTAAGTCCTCATAAGATTGTGGTAAAGATCCAGTGAGATACCTTATGTCAAGGCAGTTTATAAGCCCTAGGGTAAGCTACACATACTGGTTATTAAGACCCATGTGAGTGAAGGTTGACTGGTTGGAGTGGGAATCAGAAGGAAATTGTTATCCTTTCTGGTTCCTCTTTTCCCCCCGACCTGTACCATTTCTTCAGTTCATTTTTCTGGGGTGTGTTTGGGGAGAACAAACAGATTCCTGCCAAGCATGGTCTAGCTGCTCTAATTTAAGCATGTGCACAGTGTTCAGTATTGGGCAATTTAGTTTTACTTCAGCAGCCAAGACTGAGCAGCAAGCCTTCCTTGCACTTGAAGTCATATACTGTGGTCAAGCCGACACTGTATCCCTATGTTAGAGCTGGACTGTTCACTGCCTTCTTGGACATGCATAAAGAGTTACTCCCTCTCATTTGGTGTGAGCTCCACTCTCTTTCAGCCTTCTCCTTTTCCTGGAGTCTTTGGGTAGATTGGCTTATCTGGTAGCTTAGAGCAGTTTCTCAAACTCAAAAACATGAGGACTCGTGCCTCCAACCTATAGCTTTGGAGCAAAATGCTACTGTGTTAGTTATTTATTGCTGTGTACAGATTTTCTCAAAATATAGTGTCCTAAAACAACATTAAACATTTATTATCCTCTCAGTGTCTGTAGGTCAGGAATTCAGGAGCAGCCTAACTGGAGATTCTGGCTTGAGGTCTCAAGAGGTTTCAGTGTAAGGTTGCTCCCTCATGCCATTGGCAAGTTGGTTTTGGTGCTGGTTGCTGGCAGGAGACCTCAGTTCCTTGTCAGGTGGACATCTCCAGAGGGTATGTAGGATGTTCTCATGACATAACATCTGGTTTCCCCCAGAACTCGGAGTCCAAAAAGCAGCAGTGCTCTGTGTGTGTGTGTGTATATGTGTATTAAAATAAATATAAAATGAAGTTTACCATTTTAGCCATTTTTAGGTATACAGTTCAGTGACATTAAGTTCATTTATATTGTGCAATCACCACCACCATCCATTTATAGAACTTTTTCATCTTCCCGAATTGAAACTCTTATCTCCATTAAACTCTAACTTCTCCTCCTCTCCCACAGTAACCACTATCCTACTTTCTTTCTCTGAATTTGACTACTCTATAAATCTCATAGGAGTGGAATCATACAGCATTTGTCCTTTTGTGAGTGACTGACTCCTCTTAGTATGTTTTCAAGGTTCATCCATGTTATAGCATATATCAGAATTTCATTCCTTTTAAGACTGAGTAATATTCCATTGTACACATATTTCATATTCTGTTTATCTATTCATCTGTTTGATGGACACTTGGGTTGCTGCCACTTTTTGACTATTGTGGCTAATGCTGCTATAAACAAGGTGTACAGGTATCTGTTTGAGCCCCTGCTTTCAAATCTTGTGAGTGTATACCCAGAAGTGGAATTGTAGCAGTGGCTTCTTATGATCTAGCCTTGAAGTCCCACCTGATCATTTCTGTCTGTTATACTCTGTTTGTTAGAAATGAGGCCACATTCAAGGGAAGGATAATTGTGTTCTGCCTTTTGAAGGGTGGAATGTCAAAATTGGCACACATAGTTTAAAGCCATTACAGCTACCTTTTGAGAGTGGTCATATAAGTGCTAGGGTAATTGCAAACACACACACTAAAATTCTTTTGTAGTACTTGATTATATGATGCTTATCTTGATCAGTACATCTTAAATTTTTTCCTGTCATTGCTCACTTGTAATCCATTTCAAGTTATTGCTCACACTTGTAATCCATTTCATGTTATTGCTCACTTGCACCTCAGCTGGGAAGCTGTGATAAAGATGGTCCAGATTATGGACAAGCACAATAAAACATTCTTCATGGAGACTTTGTGGACCACCAACTCTCTGCTCATCAGTATTGAGCTGTCCATGGACTGTTGTTGGGAAACACTCATTTGGGGCTCAGCTGCCCATCCATACAATAGGTATGGAATCCATAAGGTTCTTGTGCGGCTCTCGGCTCAGAGTTACTGTTTCCTTTCCCACCTTCAGTTTCCTGCACTTTCTTGTTCTCTTTTATGCTTCCTTTTCCCTGTACGTACGCTGATTTTCTCATATTGCACCCTCTCCCAGAAACACTCTCCAAGCTTCATTGCCTCCTTGATCACCTAGAAAATGCCTGTTCATCTTTTAGAATTGAGATCAAATGCGTCCTTTTCACTAGGGTTGTCTTGGCCCCTCCTTCTTCCATGCTCCGCTTCATCTCCCCCTCTGTCCTAGAACTGGCCTTCTCTGTACCCTACTCTACCTTAAGTAGTCTTCTGTTGTACCTGTGATGCTTTATACACATGTTTATATTTGTGCTTATAGACATGTTTATTCCCCCTCAGGATACTGCAGTGAATAAGAGACAGGTGCCTTTAGGGGTATCTGTAGTCTCCTAGGGAAGCAGGCAGGAAACAAACAAGTAAATAGAGAAACAACTGAAATAATTACATATCACGATAAATGCTATGAAGGCAACTGAAACAGACAGGAAGGAAATGGGGGCTACTTGAAGTAGTCAGGGAGTCTGTGGCTGCAGGGGCTAAGGCTGTTGCCTGAAAGGGCAGGGGGAAGTGCTTCCGGAAAAGAAAGCAGAGTGGGTATGGGAAGGTATGTGGTATGTCTGGGGAAATGAAGGGCTCAGTGTGTCTTGTAACATAGAGGTCTGTCTCCTTCTGCTAGGTGCTGTGGTCACATCTTCATAGATCTGGCTCTGTATTTCCAAACCCTAGCATACTTTCTGGCATAGAGTAAATACTCAGAAAATATCTGGAATTGAGAATTTCTATTCCTCTAATTTTTGTCCATTCTCCTTGCTGCTTTATGTTTGATTGTCTGCATTGGCCTTCTGGAGCTTCTTGGTTAGCTTAGTGACCAGTTATACCACTTGCTTAAAATAAGGTCACCATAGTAAACTAGATTACTATGATGTTTAGGTTATCTGTCCTTATCCAAATTTAATTTTGGATGAAAAGGAGTTTTTAATTTTTTTTGGCCTTTGGAAGAGAGCTGCTTTGTGACTAATTTAATTTTGTCATGGTGACTACAGCACATGTGCATATATATCACCCTTATTTGACAATTCTTGTACTAGAATCTGTTTGTCTTTTTGACATCTACAACATGAATGTCATTGGTTTGTTTTGATGATTCACCTTGGTTTGTGTGTATATTCCTATTGCTATTTTGTGGTAGGTACTCAAAATCAAATCTTTTTAAAAAGTAAATTTGATGAACATTTATTGAATGCCTAATATATGGAAAACACTGGAGGAAATTTAAACATTTGGCAAACACCCCTCTTTGTCTTTCAAGGTTTAACCCAAGTGCTAAATCTTTTCTAAAGCTGCTTTCCCAACCCTCCGGTACCTGATGAAAAAGCTCAAATTGGGCTGCCACTCAGTTGCTGCCTCTGAGGAAGGTGAGCAGAGGAAGTAGATTTGGCTAAGGAAGAAATTAGGAGGTGAGTGATAGGAAATGTACTTTAAAAAGAGAAGGGTCTGTTCATTGCTTTCACCAGGTAGGGGAGGGCATGCAGAAACAGATTCTCCAGCCAGGCATGCCATGAGAGAGAATGTTTTTGGTCCATCTGGTCCAAGTTATGGAGTGTAGGCAGGCCACGTAATCTAAGGCTGTACGCTTTTATTCTTTTCCTACCATCAAGAGTGTTTTTGGTCTCTCTGCTTGTGGAGAGGGGTGGGGAATTCTAAGGAGCCCACCAAACTTCTCTTTGGGCTCTTGCCACCCTATAAGCTCTGATGTTTGGTCATATATATATTTTTTTATTAAGGTATCATTGATATACAATCTTATGAAGGTTTCACTTGAGCAACATTGTAGTTACTACATTTCCCCCCTATTATCAAGTCACTATCCATCAGCATAGTAAGATGCTGTAGAGGCACTACTTGTCTTCTCGGTGCTATACTGCCTTCCCCGTGCCCCCCCGTACATTATGTGTGCTAATCATAATACCCCTTAGTCCCCTTCTCCCTCCCTTCCCACCCACCCTCCCCCCCTTTCCCTTGGGTAACCACTAGTCCATTTCTGGGTCCTGTGAGTCTGCTGCTGTTTTGTTCCTTCAGTTTTTGCTTTGCTGTTATACTCCACAAATGAGTGAAATCATTTGGTACTTGTCTTTTTTCTCCTGACTTATTTCACTGAGCATATTACTCTCTAGCTCCATCCATGTTGTTGCAAATGGTAGGATTTGTTTTCTTCTTATGGCTGAATAATATTCCATTGTGTATGTGTACTACATCTTCTTTATCCCTTCATCTACTGATGGACACTTAGGTTGCTTCTATATCTTGGCTATTGTAAATAGTGCTGTAATAAACAGGGGTGCATATGTCTTTTTGAATCTGTGATCTTGTTTTCTTTGGGTAAATTCCTAGGAGTGGAATTATGCTTTCCACAGTGGTTGAACTAATTTACAATCCCACCAACAATGTAGGAGGATTCCCCTTTCTCCGCATCCTCGCCAGCATTTGTTGTTGCTTGTCTTTTGGATGCTGGCCATCCTAACTGCTGTGAGATGATATCTCATTGTTTGGTTGTATTTTTATATCTCCAGGACCTAGTAGTTTGTTTGCTTCAGAATACAAATTTAGGAATGTTTGTTGAATACGGGATTAATAGTTTCTGCCTTGTAAAGTGCTTAGCAATCTAGTGTTTGTATTCACCACTAAAAAACTCAAGTTTGTGACTTGAGTTTGAAATGTTTTTGAGTCTTGAGCTCTTTTCTTTAAAGGAAAACTATTCATTTTGAATACTTAAATTGTACTTGATAATCATTTCAAACTCTTTATTAGGCAAAATAAACTCAAGAAGATGTAGAAAACTTGACCATACTTAGTAACCATAGAAGTAGTGGAAAAGGTAGATAAAGAATTATCTTACAAAAAAGCCCCAGAATAGGCAGTTTCATCGAAAATGAAGTCAAGCTTTCTAGTCCATTCTGTGTGGTTAGCCTAGCCTGATAGTGCCACTGGGCAGGAAGGGCATAATGCAAAGAAACTTGGACAAATTCTACTTACAAAAGAGGCACAAAACTTGTTAATAAAATACTAGAACACCAAACAGACACTTATTAAATGAATGACCTGCACAACCAAAAAAGATTTATTTTAGCAGGGTAATGATAGTTTAAATTTAGGACACTTGTTATTTCACTATATTCACAGAGTAAAAGAGAAAAGCTGTGTAATCATCTTGACAAAGGCTGAAAAGTCTCAAATTTATTCTTAAGGAACCCTTGGTAGGTTTAAAGGAAAACTTCATGAACTTGATTAAAGGCATTAATTAAGAACTTTTATACACTTTATTAGTTTCTATACATCCTTCCAGTGTTTCTTTATTTAAATATAAGCAAAAACAAATGTATATTCTTAGTTTCCTCTTCTGTAACATGAGATATCAGATATGCACTATTCTGTAGCTTTCCTTTTTTAAACTTACTATAAGGACTTGGAAATATTTCTATATTAATTCATAGAATGCATTCTCATTTTTTTCTTCAGCTGCATAATATTCTATTTTGTGGGTGTGCCAGGCAGCATATAAACCCAATAACCATGAAGCTATTGGCTGATGACTGACCATTAAATACTTTCCAAAACTTTTAATTTAAAATTGCTTATTTTTACTTACACAGATATGTGGCTAAATCCTGGTAAAAATTCAAAATAGAAGCAAAAGTCCCTTGGCCATTCCCAATCCCTATCCTCTCCCTAGAGCTGACTTTTGTTATTAGTGTGGTTTCAGTATCTGCTCCTTTCTGGCTAATATTTCCATTAGAATGTGAATCCCAGATGTAATGTTAATTTGGAAACGAGTCTCATCACTAGCTGTTAACACGTTGAAGTTGGAAATTCTCTCCACTTTTCTGTCTACACAGATTCCATTCATGTCTCCTTTTTTGTTAACCTTGCTGTATCTTCTCCAGCTCCTCTTACGGGTGTCCAAATATTTAGGTTGAGCCAGTTACAGTTTTTGTTTTTGCAAGTAAAAAAGCAGTTGATTATCAGCAGTTTCCATCTAATAGTTTTAAAGCTTAATTGGTTCCTGTGTCTGGTTCTCCTTAAGGGCAGGGGCCAAAACACGTATGTCTTGTAATCATTTCTAAGACCTGCAGTTGAGTGACCAGGTCAGTTAGTTAATAAAGTTCTGTTGACTAACGAAGCTTAGCTGTCTTCAAGACAGCTAGCAATTGGGATCCACTAAATCTTACTGGGTTGATCTCTAAGATCAGCTGTCTCCATATTCTCTGAAATGCATTTGGGTTTCCCTATTCTCCATGAGTGACTTGAAGCCTTCAGAGTAGTAGGGAGAACTACATTCTTCTGAGGAAACCTTGTTAACCCGTTGGTTACTGTTGATTCTCCTGGAGAGGTTTATGTAGTCTGCCCATGCCCTGGGAAGTTTTTTGAGCAAGGAAGAAGGTGTACACTAAGGGCCCAGAGTTCCTTCAGACTCCCAAGTGTGTGCATCGGAGTTACTCGCTTAGGAATTTGGAGTTGATTCTGTGGATCCAGACTTAGCAGACCTTTAGAAGGCACTGGCCAATGTAAATGCAAAAGAATTTGAGGTTTGTCTGGAGGCTACCAACTTTTTATTTTGTCAAATAAGGATATTTGAAATAAGTAATTATATACTTTTTATAGTTAATACATGCTCATGGTACAACATTCAAAACATACAAAAAGATATACATTGAATAAAATAAGTCTCATACTTCCTCTCCAGTTCCTTAACTATCCAGTTCCCTTCCCAAGAGGCAAACCGGGTTGCTTGATCATCCTTCCAGAGATAGCCCACGCATTTAAAAACAGGTATGGATGTATTGGCTCCCTCTCTCCTCCCAAATAATTGGTAGTACATTCAGTACCATTTTGCATCTTGAGTTTTTTTTTTCTCACTTTTCTTAGCAATCTTTTAAAATTGGCACATAGAGAGCTTCCTCATTCTTTTTAATGGCTGCATAATATTAGTAAGGGCATTAAGAACAATCAGTTACCACTGTTTCAACAGGTATATCTAAGCATCAAAAAGTTAGAAAGAATATGATTTTAATATAAAGAAAATTTCTGTACATTAAATAAATTTAGTTTTTTGAAAAATTAATTCTGTGCATTGGGCCAAAGACCTGTGTTTAAAAAATATTGCTAGAGATAGTAAACCATTTAAAAAAGGGCTTTGAATAGGAGTGTTAGGACAGACTGTGTTATTTTAGGGAGGCTCACTCATCTGGTAGGCTGAGTGACTAAGAGGGCAAGAGGAGTATAATTGGGATATCCATGTCCTTCTCCCCAGAGAGAAGTAGATTTAGGGAATCATCTTTTGTCTCCAATGATTGTACTACTCAATTTATCAGATCCTACAATAGCCAGTCTGCTGTCAAGACATCTTGTATACATAGAAGCTGTGTGTCATTTGTACTGAAGTAGGAAGACTAGCTTCAGGGCTGTTTATTCCTTTTGTTAATATTTGTGAGCACTTAATGTATGCACAGTACCATTAGGAATTTTGAAAAGCATACCCTGTCAGTCCTGTGTGGAAATAGCCACATGAAGTGATAGGGGCCTGAACTTGGAGAGTGACTAAAATGGGAATGGGTACTTGGAGTCTGAGAATCCTGAGATTGAGGAATTAACAGGACATGCAACCTTTGGGAAGAATAGGGAGAGTGGAATTCATTTGCCGAACATTTATTGGATGCCTAGTATCTGCAAAGTACTCTGGTAGATTAATGCCAAATGAACTGCTTTAGAGGATACCAAGGTAGGCTTGAAGAGGACACAATATACTGACACAAGGAAGCAGGCCTGTTCTTTTAGATAACATATATTTATTAGGATAGCAGAGTGGTAGGTGCTACATACAAGAAAGAAAGGAAATGGTGCAGATCCAGGTTATAGGGAGAAAATATAGGTGGAATCTAAACTTTCTCAATCTAGAATAGCAATCTGATTAATACAAGTGTATGTAGGAGAAAATTGCATATGGTATTTTTCTTTATTTTTAGCCACTTATTTTTGGAGTGAGCAATACATTAATATAGTTGAAAAATAAATAAGTATTAAAAGGTATACTACAAAAGTCTCCCCTCCAATTTTGCCCCGCTCCCATACCGAGTTCTTCTCTTCTATCAGTCAGGTTTAAATAATGGAAACAGAAACCCCTCTGGGTACTTTAACCACAAAAGGATTTAACACCAGAAATTGAGTACTTAAAAAATACTTGGAAGTGTTGAAGGTGTGGGACTGACCCATCTGGAGCTGAGATCTGGAGGTCATGAAGTCACTATGGCCACTGCCACCCCCACTACTGCTGCTTGACAATCAGGAAGCTGGTGACTAAACATTAGACCACTGCTACTGCAGACCAGCACCTCAGTATTATTCTGAGACCTTGTTTAAAGACTTTTAGGCTCTACCTCCACTTACTGAATCAGAATCTGCATTTCAGTGAGTTACTCTGATGATTTGCATTACATGAAAGTTTGAGAGGCCTTGCATTGGAGCACTAGGTCTGGCCACTGCACTTGCTCCAAACCCACACAGGTCTCCATGACCTTGATTGCCAATTGTAAGAGAGTCAGTGAAATGTAGTTATTGGTTTTCCCAACTCTCAATCTACAAGGAAGGTGGAATGGAGATTGAAAGAGCCCATCTCCTGAACTGATCATACTCCGCAAGTAACTATTGTTACTTGTGTAAGTTTATACAGATTTAAGCATATATGAATATATACTCTTTAAAAAAAATAAATAATAGCTTCACATTTACAGTGTTCTGCACCTTGCTCTTTTCATTTAATAATTCATCTTGGGAGAGCTTTTCACATCATAATATAGAACCAGATATTTCTTTTAACAGCCGTATAGTATTCCACTGCATGGATTACAAAATTCTTAAAATTGAGACTGTTTAATACAATCTGGGTTGCATGATCATTCTTATCCATTGGCACATGTAAAATATAATCTAGTTGTTAAATGCTTGCTTCCTACCACTTTTGTGCTCAGGTCTTGTATATATGTCATTTTGCTCAATTTGCCATACAACCCAGTATGTTGGGTATTTCTTCCTCTTTACATGAAGGAACTCAGGTGCTAAAAGGTTAATTTAATAGTTTATAATTTAATTACGGAATATCCAAGTTGGGATTTGAACCCCAAGTCTGGTAGCCTCCATAATTTGTGATTTGACACAATTCAGAGTCTGTAAATGCTAGACTTTATTTAGTACTTTGGTAGCCCACTCCTTTGGGAAGAGGTTTGGAAGGGTACCATTTTGGATATTTTGGGTGAATATTAAAGGCATCTCTTTTTTTTCCTGATTCAGGTATCCAGCTCACATAGAAGACATTGACTATGAAGAAGGAAAAGTACTCATCCATTTCAAGCGTTGGAACCATCGTTATGATGAGTGGTTCTGCTGGGACAGTCCTTACTTACGCCCTTTAGAGAAAATACAGCTTAGGAAAGAGGGTTTACATGAAGAGGAAGGATCTTCTGTGAGTAAAAAATCTGGGAAGTTCTGTAATGAACTAGGTCAACTATTGGTACTCTGTTCTAGCCTTTTATGTTCAGTGTGAAAATCAGTAGCAGCTGGGGACCAGTCCTTATTTAGGCCTGGAGTTGCAACCCTGAGCCCTTCATGGCACCTGGAGCTCTTGAAGACTCCCAGTTGTTATCTGTTTGTATGATGTGATTACCGAGATAGCTCATAAACTATGTTGGTTGAGACTGCATTGATGATACATGGGGATCTCTTCTTTCTCTTTTATATCATTGTATCCCTTTAGATCATTTATTAAACTTATCTGCTGTCTGATCATTTACTAAGTAATCATTCCATCCGAAGCACTGTGCTAGCTGCATATCAAGGTCTTTTATAAGCTGTTGAAAAACTTGGAATTGATTGGACTGTATTCCTATTTTCTGAATTTCATCACTGTGCCTAGAGCTTTGACTGATTTCAGAATGAAGGATGAAGCATTAGTTTTGATTTTTTAAAACAGCCATTGAGACTGTAGAAATTCTGCTACTTTTGGATCGGACTACTCCCTGTATTATCTATTTCAGCCCTGGCTAGGGAACTTGAACTCTTGCTTGACATTCCCCTCCACACCCCCCAATTTAGGATTGTTCACTGTTACCCAATTTGATTGCACAATATTCATTCTACACAATATATCAATGCAAACTGTGTGGTGGGGAAAGCAGTATGAAATATTAAAGGTGAATGGATGTGTCCTTTGGCAAAAAACCCTTTAAAAGTATAGGTAACATTAGGTAGCATGAATATTGTTTCCCTCAAGATTAAGTAGCCTCTTTCCTACAAGCTTGTATACTGGGTGTGTTCCCTGGTGGTCTTGGACTTAGTTTTACTTTCAAGGACAGTATAAGATTATCACAGTGCTGTGCTGTGCCTGCCCAGATCTCCTAGGATGGGAAAAGTCTTGTGTTCCAGCCCTTTTGGCTTTGACTCCCAATGCTGAACAGCAGAAACATCATGTTCCATCCTAGTAGCCATCTTCCCTTCCCACTCTTGTCTATTTCAGTCTCTTTTATGAATTCTGGCACTGTGTGTGTGTCCTATGAAATTGGACTGGTAACAGGATCTTTTTTTTTGACAATGGAATATCATTTGTTATTTTTTTATGAAGTATAGTTGATACACAATATTATATTGGTTTCAAGTATACAACATAGGGATTCGACAGGTAAATACCTTATTTTTTTTTTCACTTGGAAAAATTTTTTTTAATAGTTGATTTTGGTATCATTAATCTACAATTACATGTGCAATATTATGGTTATTAAACTACCCCCTTCATCAGGTCCCCCCCACCAACCCCATTACAGTCACTGTCCATCAGTGAGGTATATACATTATTAAATGCTCACCCCATAATAGGATTTTTTTGTTTTTTTAATGTTTTTTAGGAATTCCAAATAAACGAGCAGGTCCTTGCTTGCTGGTCTGATTGCCGTTTTTACCCAGCCAAAGTCACTGCTGTTAACAAGGATGGTAAGGCACTTGAGTTGTGATTGCTTTTACTCATGAATTAGAAGGGAGTTTGTATTATTACAGTTTGATAGTGTATTATCAGTATGTGTTTATCACCCAAGAATCCTCTCTTTTCAAGTTAGTCATTATGTCAGAGATTAGGAAGAAATTATAAATGGAGAGATAGCTGTGTTAAAAACGGGAGTTTGAATCTTTGCCTCCTGAATTTTAGTCATTGTTTTCTAAAACAGTATATTCATCTGTTGCTCTGCTAGGAAGTGTGCAGGCTTTTACTATCTAGGAGTTTCTAATATAATTGATGAAATAAGCCCCTAATATTCCTTTTACTTACTTGTGAATAGCCTAGACTCAAAATGAGCACCAACGAACATTTAAAAATGTGCTTTGTCATTATAAGGTGATTGAAGGTGGTCTGTAATATCAGATTTGTTAGTTGAAATTGGGTTGCTGGGACTTAGAGTACTGAGTTGAGATGTTTTTACCAGAGTTTAGAACATGTGAGGAACCAGGACTGGGAATGTGACCCATAGAGGTTCATTTTGCTATATATGACGAGGGTTATGAAGATAATATGTATGGTTAGCATCATAACACTGAGAACAGACTCTGGGTCCAAGTGATAACCTTTTTTTAAAAGCATATTCTACCAGGATGTTTGTGGTATGTCTGTGATCTCTGCAGTGAACGTTTAGTGCAGTCAGGCCTCTTAGTACCACTGTTAGGGGTGACTGTAAGGCCAGTGACTTCATTCAGTGATATTATTATTATTACTATTATTACTATTAAAAATTTTTTTTAAGGTATCATTGATATACAATCTTAGGAAGTTTCAGTGATATTGTTCAAGTATTCATTCAGCACTCTGTTGAATGCTGGACCTTGGGCTGACCAAGTTTTGTTTGAGATGGGGTGAAATGGTAAAAAATGAACATATGTTTGCATGTAGCAGAAATTTTTGTTTCTCTAGTGCTACATTGACCCATTCCCACTGCCCCTGTCAGACTAATGTGGGTTAACAGATGTAGGTTAACTCACCTATCAGATATGGTTTGTCCTTAAAGCACAGTCCCCTTGAGAAAGCAAGGTTGTGTCTTCTAAATTGTTTAGGCAGTTACTGATCCTCCAGTTCATAGTTGATTAAGTCTTTTTGGATTAAGTCCCTTGTTTCCCTGAATTACTTTTATAAGCTTGTGTTCGAAGTAAAATCCCCTGTTATACTCTCATATGTATCACATTAACCAAAAAACTTATTTTAAAGGAGAGCTTACATATAATTAAATTACCTTTTAGTAAATGACATAGTTTGCTTTTTCAGTGTCTTATTTTCAAGATTAATAATTTTTTATGCTCCCATTAAATCATAGAATATGTTCTTAATGTACATAGATGTGGTCCTGAAAATCTATTAGGTTGACTTACGCTGGTCAAGTCATATTTTTCCCTTGAATAATATCCATTGGAGGTGTGCTCCCTTGGGGAAATGGCTGCCCAAATGAAAGCTGTGGGTAGTAACATAGGTAACTCTGTAGATAAAGGGGGTAGCAGGAAGCAACATTTCTCTTCTGTTCTAGTGATGTCCCAGAGTCACATGGAAGACAGAAATGTGGAGAAGGGGATTGGATGAGGGAGTGGCAAAGGAGGTACAGATTGAGGAAGGGGCTCTTGGGGAACTATGGGAGCTATCTCATAGAATGGTGGGGGGTGTCTTGGTGGAGGCAGTAAAGTCGTAGGAACCTACTGTTTGCATCTTGTAACTGCTAAGTATAGAGGTTGGGTTGGCATCATGGATTAAAAAAAAAAGACCTAGTTCAAGATAGAACAAAGTAGGCATTGAGATAGAGCCACCAGGAACAGGCAGGAAAGGAGCAGAATGGTGCAGATAAGTTATAAGGGTAGTGGAGAGGGACCTGTGTCATCATTTAATGTTTTTTTTTTTCCTGTGGGTGGTTCTGGAATCTTTTGAAATAATCATTTATTTAAGGACTTAAAGTCAGTGGCCACATTAGAGACCATAGTCCTTAAGGTTTTTTTTTTAAGTTTATTTTGATATCATTAATCTACAATTAAATGAGTAATATTATGGTGATTACACTACCCGCTTCATCAGGTCCCCCCCAACCCCATTACAGTCACTGTCTATCAGCATAGTGAGATGCCATAGAGTCACTACTTGTCCTCTCTGGGTTGTACAGCCCTCCCTGTGTCCCCCTAACATTACATCTGCTAATCGTAATGTCCCTTCTTCCCTCTTGCCCCTCCCTTCCCACCCATCCTCCCCAGTCCCTTTCCCTTTGATAACTATTAGTCCGTTCTTGGGTTCTGTGAGTCTCCTGCTGTTTTGTTCCTTCAGTTTTTTTTCTCAATTCTTATACTCCACATATGAGTGAAATCATTTGGTGCTTGTCTTTTTCAGCTTGGCTTATTTCACTGAGCATAATACCCTCTAGCTCCATCCATGTTGTTGCAAATGGTAGGATTTGTTTTCTTCTTATGGCTGTATAATATTCCATTGTGTATATGTACCACCTCTTCTTTATCCATTCATCTACTGATGGACACTTAGGTTGCTTCCATTTCTTGGCTATTGTAAATAGTGCTGCGATAAACATAGGGGTGCATCTGTCTTTTCAAATTGGGCTGCTGCATTCTTAGGGTAAATTCCTAGGAGTGGAATTCCTGGGTCAAATGGTATTTCTATTTTGAGTTTTTTGAGGAACCTCCATACTGCTTTCCACAATGGTTGAACTAATTTACATTCCCACCAGCAGTGTAGGAGGGTTCCCTTTTTTCCACATCCTCGCCAATGTTTGTTGTTGTTTGTGTTTTGGATGTTGGTTATCCTCACTGGTGTGAGGTGGTATCTCATTGTGGTTTTAATCTGCATTTCTCTGATGATTAGTGATGTGGAGCATCTTTTCATGTGCCTGTTGGCCATCTGAGTTTCTTCTTTGGAGAAGTGTCTATTCATGTCCTCTGCCCATTTCTTAATTGGATTATTTGCTCTTTGTTTGTTGAGGTGCGTGAGTTCTTTGTATATTATCGGATATGTCATTTATGAATATATTCTCCCATACTGTAGGAAGTCTTTTTGTTCTACTGATGGTGTCCTTTGCTGTACAGAAGCTTTTCAGCTTCATATAGTCTCACTTGTTCATTTTTGCTTTTGTTTCCCTTGCCCGGGGAGATATGTTCATGAAGAAGTCGCTCATGTTTATGTCCAATCCTTAAGGTTTTAAAATGTCTTTTAAACTGGGCAACCAGAGCTTTGCAAGTTGTTTTAAAAAAGTCTTTTCAGTTTACTTCCTCCATGAGCTAAAATTATAGGAGGGAGAGCCTTGAGGTAATGTTTGTTTATAAAATGGTCCCTTAGTACCCTAATATATTGGTTCTGTAAGTTATGAATTCTGTTGAGTAAATTTTAGTTAACTGAAGGAAATTGAAAATAAGTGGAGATTTCTTCAAGAACCTGTTCCCTAGAGTTTGTGAATTTATAGTCCTTTATTTTGCCATCCTTAACTGGTTCTTGAGACTAATTGGAAGGAGGAGGAGAGGAAGGACATGGGAGTGGAAATCCTGAAAGCTAGTGGAATTGGCTGGGTGGTATTATTGCTACATTGTGAATCTTGAAGGAAAACTAGCCTTTCTGGGAGCTCAGATCTGTGCCTGATTTTGAGATTAGATAATGACTCCTAGGTGCTACATTTGGGTTAGATTCTGTCCATGAAAGCTGGTGGACAGTTTCTAGTTCATAATGATTCATTCTAGTAATTAGGAGGGACAGTCCTGGATTCTGTTTTACCCTTTCCCTAGTATTTTTTACACTGCTTCAGTTTCATGTGTAGCAGGGGCAACTACAGCTTAATTGTTGTGTGAGAAGCTCTGTTGGCAGGGGCGCCCTTTATTTGCTATAGAAGTCATCCAGTCTTGTTGGTGCTGTTAGGACAGGCCAGGGATATAGTGAAGGCACTCCCTGTGCTTTCATCTTTGGAAGGCTGATTTTCTTGACATTCTTAACCTCCTTGGTGGTTTTGCTGAGGCTGAGCATTGACTGAGCGGCTGGTGGTTTGGGGCTCAGAGTGGAGAGCCATGGCTGTTGGCATTGGGAGTCTGGCATGATTGAATCAACTAAATAGCAACTTTAGTGTTTCTTGTTATTTACCACTTGGAAACAGGGGAGATTGGTGCCATATTATTTAGGCATTTTCACCTGGAATAGTTATTTGGTAATGGCAGTTAAGCATCACAGAGTATGAAAACAGCCACACCTGGTTGCTTTGTTAGACCCCCCCCCCCCGCCTTGGTCTGTGTTGGAATAAAAGACGGGATTTTGCTTCTAGAGAATCTTTATTTGGAAGCGATCTGTGGTGAGTTGACCTCAGCTCTTTGCTAGGCTGCTTAGCTCCTCTTTTTTACACTGGGAGTGGCAGAGCCCCTTGTCTGTCAGGGTTTTGTGCCTCTCACTTGTTTAACACTGCTCTGCAAGGCATTCTCTCTGGGGGAAACTGAAAGTAGGTTTACCCTTAACAAGAAAATGAGGAATTGGTCCTTCCTGTTTGATCTCTGGTTCTTTAACTTGTGTGAACATGCAAATCAGGTCCCTCTTCCCTAAAATTCTGCATATTTGTAGGTCACATGCAGTCCCCTCCTCTGAGTTCAGTCTTTTTGGTCCAGTGCCTGAAGTCTGCATTTTTAATAGGAGATATATGGGAATGGACTTACTCCTAGTTTCTGGTTGAAGCAGTTACTGTTTTTTTTTTCTTCTGCATGCTATTACTAATCCTGCATTTGAAATGTGGGGATGTTGGGACTATGAACAGCTTTGTACAGAGATAAAAGGATGATGAAGGCTCGCACATGCAGGTGCTAGCTTGGCTCTTACCTTCTGGGGGGAGAGGTTGGTGCTTCCTTTTTAAAATAACCTGGCGGTTGATAATAATTATATCTGCTTATTGATCTCTTGTTCTGAGACAGTTCCTTTGCTGAGCAATTTCCATATCTCATCACATTTAGTCCTCACACAAACATGGAAAGGTTGTTGTCATCAGCCCATCCTCACTTTACAGATGAGGAACTAAGCTCACAGGATAAACTGCTTGAGGTTACAGAGTACACATATAAATGGTAAAGCTGAGATCGAATGGAGGTCTGTGGGGCTCCAGAGTTCGGGAACTGCTGTTCTCACAGTACCGGACTGCTTCTCTGGGGCAGGGTTCCTGTAAAATGGCTGTTGTCAGGGCCACATGCTCACTGGGGGAGTGTATGCACACCTGATAAAATAGTAGGGCGGGTGTAGGTGGTCTGTATTTCCTGGAGTTTGGTGGTGGTTTGAGAGCCCTGGTTGGGAGACAGGCTCTGCTCCCATTCCTTGCTTTGTTACTACAGGCAGTTCACTGCCCTTGCTCTGGACTCATTTGAACAGTTAGAATTTGAAGAAGGAATTGGAATAGATGAGCATTTTTGGAAATCGTTTGCCACAGAACCTAACCCCATTATGTCAGATTGCTAAGAAAAAAAGACTTAGGGGGAGGGGAAGGTGTACCTGCAAACGTGTATATCCCTCGCCCCCATCCCCTGAAACATATCTGTGGAAACCTCAGGACTTTGAGAAACTATGTTTGAAAATTTCGGGGTTTCTTATAGGTGGCGTTCTGGAATTCTCTGCCTCCTGAGAGTGAGTAGGATAGAGAAAAGGACCAGGAGTCACAGTTATGTTACATTTCAAGAGCAACAGAAATCTGTCCTATCTAGAGTTGCCTGTGAATCCCTATTTCCTTGGCCCTAGAGAAGATGAGCTTGCTATACATCTCCAGTTTTGTTCTTACATCCCTTCTGCTTTTGCTGACTGCTATGAGGTTGTCTGATATTCTGAGTTCTTATCCCCAGAAGGGCAAGGCTAGTAAGATTTGTTTTGCCCAGCACAGGTAAGGACAGGGGCATCTTAAGGACATGTGGCCTTCATGTCAAGGATTTGCTCATTTTGAATTCTGTCATTTACATGTTGTTTATTAGATATTGTTTGTGGCCTTGGCTCTATTCTCAGCCACCCTGGTAGAGTTGCTAGGAGGCATTCTTTTAGTCATACATGAAACCATTAAAGTAGATTTGGGGCTTCTCTCCAGAAGTGGGTCTAGGCCACTGTTATTCATGGGATGTGGTGTTTTATTCCCTTTGATTTAATAAAGCCCAAGTTAGGCTGTGTGCATGATCAAGGAAAATTTCAAGATGATCCCTTGTAGTCTTTTGGAAGTAAAAATGGTTAGGCTGGGATATTGCTATCTAAGGACAATGGTCCCTGAGCACCTCTGGCCATAGTTTGGGTCATTTCAGAGTGGCCACTGGTGCTCTGAGTTTGTGATTTGGACTTTAGGCTGAGGGATTTGAAGAATGGGCAGTGTGGGTTGGTGGGAGAAGAATTGGTTAGAGGTGAGCAGGCAGGCTTGGGTTTTAATCCTAGCTTTGTTTAGCTCAGTTTGGAACTCAAGCATACTCCTTTATCTAAGGACTCCTTTCTGAACCAGCCATCATGAGTAAGCTTCAAAATTGATTTCAGATAGCTGAAAACTTGGACTGTTGGGTAGAATTACTTAATATTGTACTTCTAGATGTTTTAAATGTCTATAAAAATGGACACTTTTCATTTTGGTGTAACTTGCTGAATATGGTTGGTAACATAATTGAAAATATAAGCTTGGGTGACTTGTTGGCACATTGAATATTTAACATTTCATGAGAATTGAATTCTTAAAGCCCACGTCCCCAGGCTAGCCAGAGCTGCTCCATGGTTGCTTGGAAAAGGTCTGTTTAGAGTTCCGTAGGATTGTTTATCATTGCTCCTTTGCTTGCCAAGACCCTCACTGTAGAGGCAGGAAGACAGGAACCCAGACCTTTGTTGTAAATACTCATCAGTCATTGCTGAGCTGCCTTATGTAGATCCTTTATCATAGCTGTCATCTAATTGCTTGCTTTAGTCAACCAAGCATAATTATATATCCTTATGTCTATCTTTTTGCTAGCCACTTTCTTTCTGTGTTGGTAACACTTGTGAAAAATAATCACCTGTATTTTGTAACTACCAGGACTAAAGAGCATTGGATAATTATTAATTGTCTGCAGCAGTAGTTCTTAGACTAGTGTATACCACAGTTAGCCAAAGGACTTGTTAAAGCATGCATTTTTGTGTCACACTCCCTGAGTTTTTTTTTCTTTTCTTTCTTTATTTTTATTTTGCTATTATTAATATACAATTACATGAGCAACATTATCGTTACTAGACTCCCCCTATTATCAAGTCCCCACCACATACCCCATTGCAGTCACTGTCCATCAGTGTAGTAAGAATCACTACTTATCTTCTCTGTGTTATACTGCCTTCCCCGTATCCCACCACCCCACCCCCACCCCCGCTACATTATGTGTGCTAATTGTTAATAGCCCTTTTTCCCCCTTATCCCTCCCTTCCCACCCATACTCCCTGAGTTTTTGATTCAGTATATCAGGGGTGGGGCTTGCATTTCTAACAAATTCCCAGGAATGGCTGATGCTGCTGGTCTGGAGATCACCTCTGAGAAGCACTGGTCTATAGTGAGCCAGGCACTTTGTGAAAGAAACTGGTGTGAGAGGTGGTCTCTGGTCTTGGAATACCTGCTTTCAGTTTGGGATCTGCCTTTTATATGAATGTAGACCTAAGTGTGAGGCTCTGCAGACCAGGTGCCAAAATTAGTCTTTGAGAAGTTCAGAGCAGGGAGAAATCTTCAGTTGCTAGAAAATCAGGAAGCCTTTACAGAACTGTTATGGCCGTTTGAGCTGGGTGCTTAAGGATCCATGAGTTGCACATTCCAGGCGAGAAAACACTTTGATAAAGATGTGGAGATGGAAATGTCACAAGGCAGTTTCAGTATGTGGCAAGTAGTCATTATGAGTTGGTGGTATTGTATGTAATGAGAAATAAGGTTTGGGAAATAGTTGGACTCAGATCTCATTGGACTTTGATCAGTAAAAGGAGAGGCTTTCAATAGAGGTGGCTAGCCTTGACAGGGTCCTATTCAGGATTGAAGGAGAGGTGGGATGGGAGAGAATGTAGAAGGAGGTAACCAGCCAGAGGTCTTAAACTTCCTTGTTGTATTCTTCTGCTCCCCAGCCCATGGGAGTACCCCCCTGCCCACCCCTACCCCTTCCATGTTGGGTTCCAATTGATCCTGAAAACTGACCATGTTTACCAATAGTAAACCATTACATGATTACCAGTTGTTCATTGGTAATTATGACAAGGTTAACTGTGATTATTTCTTTTTTTTGATCTCTGGAGCAAAACAAAAGGAACACGGGCTGGTTCTAAGATGCAAAAGTTTGAAAATGTTGGTTTGGGTACAACTAATGAAAACTTCTATAGTTGGATGCTTTATTTGGAAAGAAGATTATTTGGATTTCCAGCTTCAACTTTTTAGCAGAGAGTGATTTTTGTTGGATATTTTTTTCTAATGGAATAAAACTGACAATGTAGCATGCACCATTTAGTGTTTTGGCCAGCTCTTTATTTTTAAATATTGTAACATGAAGGTAATTCATATGGATTTTGGGACTAACATGACCTCTAAAAACATGATGTTTAGCAGGTGATTATGTTTCTTTTAAAGTTTAAAAGATACTATTACCCCTAAGTCCAGAAAGTAAAGATTAATGATAAAAACTGATAATTCACCAAGCAATAAATAAATTTGCATTTTCTTACATTCTTAATTGTTTCACCGCTCTTTGTTCTTGGTTTAAATTCAAGTTTTTATTTTCATGAAACATAAAAATGAGATATTTTAATAGATTTTGATCTGTATTTAAGTAATATTACATGTTAACATGTAGTCTTGACTAGGAAATGAAGGTACATATACTGTTGTCTTGGACAGAAGCAAGACTGAATGTGATTCTTAGTTTTTAATTCTCTTAAGTTTATTGTGATTGGAGCCTCCTGTGTTTATGCTTTGGAAAGTTTTGTTGCTTTCATGAAACTGCAAGTTAAAAATTATGATATTTTCTTGAATTTTAGGTACTTACACTGTGAAATTTTATGATGGAGTAGTTCAGACTGTCAAACATATTCATGTCAAAGCTTTTTCCAAAGATCAGGTGAGAAATGTGGTTTGTGCTTTGTGGTATGAATAATACTAACATTGTAGTTTTATTTCTCAAATAAAGACATTATATTTGTTTATGATAGCAAAGTCTTTATTTCCTCTATCTGACACCAGAAAGTAATACACAAATTTTCAGAAATTAATATTTGTCTCTGCCATTTCCTTTTAACACAGATTCTTCTTTCCAAAAGCACCAGATGCTTGGATACCAATACCTGTTACCTATTTTCCTTATCTTTTCTCAAGAGTGTCTGGTTATTATTCTTTTTCTCTCTCCCTGTGCCCTGCCCCCAGAGCTTTCACCCGTCACAGGAACTTCCTGAAATGCTTGAGGAAACCTAGAGTGTATTTTCTCCTCATCTAACTTTATCCTTCAGCTCAGGACCATGGCTTGGTGGTTTCAGAACTACAGTTTGGTGTGAATTTGGCCATCACTTGAGCTAGATGTGCCTGGGTTAGAAATTTTGTTTCTCTTGTCCCAATCACCATGTGTGTATTTGCCTGAGCATGGGACCTGAGTTTTGGTACTGAAAATATGGTCCACAGCAGATACAGGGCATCTAGGATTGTTGTCTGCTTTCTTCATGATTTTTTCATGTTTATGTCTTAATGAAAGAGTTGTGGGGAAAGAGATCAAAATTTGGACATTGATGTTCTTAAAAATTCTGATTGTTACTAGTCATTACCTCTTTGGGTGGTGGTTGATGTGACAGTATTTGGTGATGCTGGAGCCCGTTGTGTCTTTCTTATGATGATGAAATGCTTCTTCCTACTACAGATTTTAGTAAATTCTTTTGTACCTATTTAGCAATCTTAGTGGTTCATGATACATGATACCGTTAAAAGTAGTTTCAAGAATGTTTTGCCTAGCTGGTTTTCCTCTTCAGAAGACTGACAAAATTATAAAGTTTTAGCCCTGAAGATATTTTCTCTTGTATCGTTTGGCCTTCAGGCATCTAAGGAGCTACACAGTACTCTAAAATGTTATTTGGCCTTATATTTGATAATTTTTGTGTCAAGTTTGTAGAATGAGTTAAAACAGATAGAATACCATATTAAAAACTTTTCCAGAATTGTCAGAGTGTGTCCAGAACCTCCCCAAATGGAAGACCAGGGCTCCAGATAAAAATTTCGGACTGTTTTCTGTGCTATACTCAAAATCAGTAACACTCTTGGTGCTTCAGCTTCGAGTCGGATGCCTTACCCAGTCTGAACTTGTGAATTCTTCAGTTCTCAATTCCTAGCTGCCTCTGGGTGTCTCGCTTCCTCCTGGAATTGGCAGCTAGTCAAGCAGAGGCCCATGGGTCCTGCTGGTTTTGGTTTGGTTTGCCAAGAGGACATAGGGGTTCAGATAAACAACTTCTCAGGTCTTTTCAACACTAAGCATTTGGAGTTCTCTAATGGTCACTGTAAAGCATAACTTCTTAAATACGTGTGACAATTTATAAAAAGTTTTTTCATACAGTAAAAGGATAGATTGCTTTCTTTCTGTAGGATTGTACTGCCCTAAATGCTTTATAATCTGTATTTTAAGAACTTTTTTGAATCTATAAAAACAGTATGTTTGCTGTGCAAAATTTGGAATGTATAGCAAAGCACAAAGAAAACGAAAACTATATAATCCTGTTATCTAAATAAGGTTGCTCAACATTTTGATGCATATACTGCATTTTTTGTTAAATATAGATGTGCATGTATTATATTTGTGTGTATATATGTATACTATATATATTTCTTTTAAAAATTGGAGTCATGTAGCATATTACTGTTCTATAACTCATTCTTTTAACAAAATAACATTTTCCCAAGTTCCTTATTACTGTATGAGAATATGGCTTTTAATGGCTATGTAATATTCTATAATAAGTACATAACCCTACTTTGTGTTACCAATTCTTTAATGGCTATTTAAGGATATTTGTAAATCTGAATGCACAAGTCTGATTATTCTGTTAGCAAGTTCCATTTCTAAGAATTCATTCTAGTTCAAAAGTGTAAACTTTTAAGTCTTTTGACCCATAACAATTTATATTTATGGTTATAATTTATATTTCTGCCAGCAGTTACTGAAGAGTGTTTATTCAGAAACCTGCCTACTTTCAGAAAATTTTGGGGACTTGAAAAAAAATATTTCCTTCTAGGCTCTAACCACAGGGATTCTCCTTGTTTATTAGTTTTTACCTATGGGACAAATTAAACTTTCATTCACTGAGTATTTAGGCACTTCTTCCTGCTTCTGGCAAAGATCTGTGTACTTAGTGTGTGCTGTGTGCTGGGGATCCCATATGATCCTGATGTGGTGGTCCCTGTTCTTCTCTCGAGGTCTTGAAAGAGAGATGCATATGCAAATAAACATAAGTGTAATTTTGGAAATTCCAGACTTTTCAGAGCTGGCTTTATTATTAGACAGTCACAATAGGGCACAAAAGTTTTAGGATCAGTTTTAAAGTAATTTAGGAGAAAAGTAGCCAAGAAGTAGTACTTCTTCCTGATGGACACAAACTTAATAGCTCATGAACACAGTAGGTGGCTTCTTGGACTGGGCACAGTTGTTATCCAGTAGAGGAAGCAAAGACCCTGCTTTTGGGTTAGGCAATATTTACAGCTTTCTGTTCAGCCTCCAGTTATCACTTTGGGCTCTTCTCTACTCATGGCATCAGCATCCACTGGCAGATGGAGCCACGCCTCTGAAAGGCCCTGGGTCTGTGTAGTTGTGCTTGGGATGAGAAGGATGCGGCATGAAGGCATTTTATAAGAACACCTCTGTCAGAAAGATTTGCAGAAGAGCTCTTGGGGTAATAATCTATCCCTCTATCTTCTAGTGAGTTAATAATAATAAAGGAAATAGCTCTGTCTTAGAAGGAATTGAATATGACCATTATTTTCTTTAAATTTAGGATTGGTTCTCAGGCCTCAGTGTGTGGGTGGATATTTTCAGTGGTGCTTTCCATTATGTGATTTGGTGTATATCTTCTTAATTTCTTTGTCTTCTTAAGTTTGTAAAAAAGAAATCTGATAGTTGCAAATAATCACAAAGTGTATTTCATCGCTATTTTGCTCATTTTAGAATATTGTGGGTAATGCTAGGCCTAAAGAAACAGATCACAAAAGTCTGTCATCACCTCCTGATAAACGAGAGAAGTTTAAAGAGCAGAGAAAAGCCACAGTCAACGTGAAGAAAGACAAAGAGGACAAAGCCTTAAAGACAGAAAAGCGACCCAAGCAGCCTGATAAAGAAGGAAAGTTAATTTGTTCTGAAAAAGGGAAAGTGTCAGAGAAAAGCCTTCCTAAGAACGAGAAGGAAGATAAAGAGAACATTTCAGAAAATGACAGAGAGTACTCTGGAGATTGTCAAGTGGATAAGAAACCTGAAAATGACATTGTGAAGAGTCCACAAGAAAACTTGAGAGAGCCAAAAAGAAAACGAGGCAGACCCCCTTCCATAGCTCCTACTGGTGAGTTCCCCAAGTGGGCTCTGCAACTGGCAATGCCAGAGTGTTCTTCTGTGGCCCTTTGTGGTTCTTTGTAGCTTTTATACTCCAATCCTTCGTTTTTGTGACTTTAAATCATCCTATGATCTGAGAACAAGTCATGTCTGTGGAGCTGAATTTTAAGGGAGGCATGCATCCAGATAAACATAAGTTGGGAAACATATTCTTGACTGAGCTTCTAGGGTGATAGAAACTCTACTGGATATTTCAGCTTTTATGATAAAACCTAATAAACTAAGGCCTTTTGCTTGTGCCTATTCACTGTTCAAATGATCTCAGTTTAAATAAGCCTAATGGTACTAGCATCAGGGAATAGTTTCCATGAGACACCTGAAAGCGGAAAGGAAGAGAAGTAAATAGGTGTGGGTGTCTGAAGGAGGTGGAGCCGAAGAACACTAGATCTAGGAAGGCATGGGTGCATTTTGAAGTTGAGGTCTCTGGAGAATGGTTATTGATTGGAAATGTCCATAGTCTAAATAAAAGGCTGAGATGTCTAATTGGTAAGAGTCAAGGTTAGAGGATACAGATTTAGGAAAGAATGCACAGTTTTAAGAAAAGCTGAAATTTGGAATTCTTCTAGAATAACCAATACTGAAACACTCCCTGAATTTCCTCCTAAGCCAAGCATCCTCTAGATTGATGAAATGGCATGTAGATCCCCCAGGATCTCTAGACTGAATGCTGCCTATGATTGTCTTCAGACATTCTTGCTTTCACATTCCCCACATGAATATTAAAAAACTATAAATCCCCTAGCACATTTTAAAGTGATAATTATTTTTTTCACAAGTTTAAATAGCTTCAAAATATAAATTTAAAATATAAAGTATGACACAAAATATATTTTCATCAAAACTATGGATATAAGAGTTAGCTCATTCATTGTTCTTGTATGATGTAGAATGCAAAGTTATGCCTATGAATCCAGAGAGCTACATCAGGCTTAATTTCTGTGGAAAAAATTCTACCTTAATTTACTTCAAATAAATGTATTAGTACTCATTGTCAGTAGACAGCCTTCTCACATCTGAATTCTGATTGTAAGGTAGGACATTAGATAACAGATTGATTTCTTCTCAGATGAAATAAGACATCTCTTCTTTCAGTGGTTGTAACTGGATTTCATCATCAAGAGCTGAGGATGCTGGAATTGCCAGGCGGCTTAACTAGGGCTTAGACCTGCACTGTCCAGTATGGTAGCTTCTAGCCATATGTGGCTATTAAGAATGTGAAATGTGGCTAGTCTCAATTGAGATGTGCTGTAAGTGTTAGATACACACTGGATTTCAGATACTTAGTATGAAAAAAAAAACCAGGAATGTGAAATATCAGTAATTTTTTATATTGATTACATGTTAAAGTGTTTTTGGATGTGTTGGATTAATAAAATAATAGGATTAATTTCACTTTTTCTAACTAAAACATTCTAAATTACATATGTGGCTTGTATTTGTGGCTTTCATTGCGTTTCTCTTGGACAGCACTGGCCTAAATTCACTGGCTTTCTCAACAGGGTTGCGGGAGAGAATTAAACCCTAATGCCCAAGGCATCCATGATCTGTGATGAACTGACTTCTCTTCAGTGCATTAAGAATGGTACTAGTTATAAACTACCCTTGGGAGAACTCAGAAAATAACCTCTGTTCTGTATTCAGGGAGGGCCACCACTTGATAAAGTCTGGAGGTTTTAAACCTCTGGGCAGTCTACCATGTTAAAATGTGAGATGAGTAATAGGCAGGCCTTTTTATGTAAGAGGGAGAAGGGCGCTTAACAAAGAGATGGAAAACGTGAATTGGCAGAAATCTGATGTGTCCTCATCTTAGTTTAGGAAAGAGTATATGTGGGAATTGAGTGTTCTGAAACGGATTCTCCTTAACTAATCATGCTCTGGCTTGTACCCCTGGAAAGTGTGTATAGGGTTAGCTGCACTCCACTTTGCTGATTGCTCCTATGAAGCCACATGAATTCACTCAAATTTTAAAAAGGGGCATTCAGTTTTATTGCTTTTATTTTGTAAGTGTAGGATTTCATCCCAGATAGGATCAGTTTAATATAGAAATGGTGTTTTCCAAGCTTGAGGCATTCCTCCCACTCAGAATCTCTGGAGCAGGATCTGGGAAGGCCCTTGTTAACAGTCTTCTCAGATTAGTCTTACTAGTAAGAAATGCTTGGGAAACACTGAAATTCTGTATAGGCAGCCCTGGTTTGTATATGGTATCAAAGTGATGAATGCTTACCAAGAGTCTCATACATAGTTCACATCCCCTTTAAAAATTGCTTGTAAGTTCATTGACTCGGTGGAGCCTTGAGCTGTCTAGATTGTACATACCTGATTGGAACAGGATCTGAGCTGTTTAGGGAGGGTTGTTTGTATTTGTGTTTAATTTAGAATGTGTGTGATCTCCAAGTTCCCACCACTTGGAACAAAATAATGTTGGCACGTGGGAAAGGTTGAACACAGAGCCAAGGAGCTCAGCATTCTCATCAGTCTTGCCTCCTCAGAGCTTAGTCCTGTCTCTTGTTTGATCACTTGACCTGGCAGATCTGAAGCTACTGATCTTAGAAATGAGTCTTTTCTCTCCCCTCTTCCTTCTCCTCCCCTCCCTTCCTCCACCTTCCACTTTTTTTTCTTCTTCCCTTTCAGCCTTCATTAGACCCCTTAGTCCTGTCTTCCCCAAGCTTTCCAATTTCTTTTCTTTTGGTTTTTCTTCTGCCTATCTTTTGGATTGCCATCTTTCCTGATTGGGGAAGCTTCTTAAGTGTTAGGTTTAAAAATAAAGAGCGCTACTGAAGGGTGTAGTGTCTGTACTACTAAATTATGTCAGGGCTGGATTTGCTAGGGATTAGCAGCCTTGCTTGGAACACTGACTGTCAAATAGCATAGTTTCCTGAGATTTTTCTGGAATTGTTTTTAAGAAGTTATAAATGTTGTCATCTTTTTGGTCCCTAAAAACTAGGGCCAATGCCAAGCTAATGGAGTTAGCAAGTAGAGATTGAAAACAATAACCAGGTCATAGTCTCCTACATATTTTAGGAATTAGCCTGCATGGTGGGTTTCCTGAATATTAGGTAAGTTTTGATAAGAAGATTTGATGGTGATAAAAGTGATCTTTATATTGTCCTTGCATCTTCATGTTTGATAGTTATGTTGGGATATAGTGTTTTAAACAAAGGGTTTCAGGAGAAAAGCATATGCCTAGAGCTTGTTTATATGAGAGACCTAGGTTCAGGGGATCAGTCTGCAAGGTGTCAACATCTCACATAAGGAAGGAATTTTCCACCCGTTACACTTGTTTTCCTTTAGCTTAAGTAAGAGTACCCTTTGAGGGTCTATCATGCAAGGATGTGTGTGTGTGTGTGTGTGTTACATGATAATGAGGATTGGACACTAAGAAATTACCTCTTTTTTATGTCATTTTATATACCTCATAGCTGTGGATTCAAACTCTCAAACTTTGCAACCAATAACATTGGAATTGAGAAGACGGAAAATATCAAAAGGAAGTGAAGTCCCATTAAAACGTCCTCGGCTTGATAAAAATCCATGTGAGTCACCAGTTTTGTGGATGTATATCTAGAACTTGATATTGATTGGGTTAGCCTCCTCTGTATTCATGGTGTTCTTCATTCCCTGTAGGCTCTAATGCTTGTCCTTGATCACAGGAGCTAATGTGAGTGGGATGTGGTTGGATCAGAAGGAGTTTTGACAGAAGAAAAATAAATCCCAAGCAAAACTATATTAATATTGGGTTCAGTGGCATCATAAACTACATTTCCACTGGAAGTTTAATTGCATAGGAAGGGATGGAGTTCATATGTTGAGTGAAACTTTAAAAATACTATTTATTGATTAAAAGAAACACAAACCTGTTCGCTCCAAAGATAATTTGTGTTGGCTGCAAGGCTTTATTATTAATCTTACTGACTTTGGAAATTAGTACATAAACTTTTATGTTGGAAAGCCCCAAAATAGAACTTAGTTGTCAAGATTGGGACATGACCTAAAAACATTTTCAGACTGTGAATTCTTAAATAAGGAAAATTCTGTCTTGGCAGAGAGACAGTGCCTTTACTTAAAATTATAAACTAGGAAAGGATATTTCCTTTTATCACTGGTCTAATATTCCAGAAGTCTATAAAGCCCTTAGAGAGTCAACCAGTCCAGAAATCTGTAATAGCAGAGTTATTTCTTGTTGGTTTCTTGACTACAACTGTCTTAATGGTTTATAGCCCAGGAAAAGTCAAAAACCTACTCGGAAAACACTGACAAAGACTTGTCGAGGAGACGGTCCTCCAGGTTGTCCACTAACGGAACCCATGAGATCCTAGATCCTGACTTGGTTGTGTCAGAATCTATTGATACAGTTAATACTGATCCTTTGCAAAACACATCATCCAGTCCCAAGGACTCTGAAGAAGGTGAGTCAGACTCTGTTCTGGAATTGTCTTGACAACGTGATGCTTGTCTAATGAGAACCAATCTAAATCATTGTGTACTACCACCTTCAAGTTTTAGGTGGGCTGGAAATCAAGTTATTGAATGGGCTGCAGTATTTCTTATAATATATTGATCTTCACTGATGATTCCGTAGATACAAACATTTTGTATGCACTTGTGATAGGTTTTGCTTGTATGTGCCTGAATGTTGAGTGGGAGGCACAGTGCTTACAGAGCCCTGTCCTTCTCTTTGTCTTTCTGGTGTCATCTCACTCCCGTGCCTTTGTTGTTTTGTTAACACTTCCAGCAGATCCTCTCTTCAATTTAGCCTCTAATTGGCCTCTTTCTTTGAGATGCTCACAGCCTTTGCTCTATGTGCTGGAACCTTTGAATGTTTCCTTGTGTTCTGTGAGATGAATGGCCTCCTCTAAAACGTCCCTGGCTAGCTTAGTCTGTTCTGAGACTTTTGGATGATTATATACATGTTCCCCAAGCTTTTCTTTTTTTTTTTAATTCTAGGTCAGTTGAAATCTCCTTTGGAAGCTGGCCACGTCTCATCTGCACTAACTTGCCACTCCTTTGGGGATGGATTGGGGGCTGCAGGCTTGGAGTTGAGCTGCAAGTCAATGGCAGAAAACACTATGAAAACGGAACCAACACCTCCCCTTGCTGAGTTAGAAGAGATTTCTACTGTGGCAGGTTCATATTTAGAGTTAACATAATCCTCTTTTAATACATACTGTTGTTTGTGAACTAAAAAAAAAACTTTTCTAATGATGTTTTTTCCACCTTTTATTAATAATGTTTCCTTATCATTTTAATGCTATACACTTTTAATTTCTAGCGTTTCCTATCTTTTATTGATTGTTATAGCTTAGGGACTTACCAATTTTGTTGATAGTTTCAAAGAACCAACATTTAATTTTTCTTTGTCTTTTTAGAATGTGATTGATTTCTGTTTTGGTATTAGTCATTTTCTTTCTTTAAATTTTTCTAGAAATTTAGGTAATTGATTTTAGATCTTCAATATGAACATCAAAATTATAAATTTCACACTAAGCTCTGCTTTAGCTACAGCCTACAAACTTTGCTTGGTTATATTTTCATTTTCATATGTGATTTGTTGACCATTGGTAACTTATAAGTGTGTTGTTTCATTTCTTGGTATTGGGGTTTATTAGATACCTTATTGTTACTGATTTCTAATGTAATTTTATTGTGATCAGAGAACATACTTTGTGGGATTTTGATCTTTTTAAGTTTATGGACACTTATTTTATGGCCCAGGTTATGATCTATCTTGGTGAGTGTTCCATACACACTTGAAAAAAAATGTGTGTTGTACTATTGTTGTATATTTGTTCTATATCTGTCAATTGGGTCAAGGTGATTGATGGCATTTTTCTGATATATATTTTCATTGATTTTGTTTTTTGAATCAATTACCAAGAGAGGGGTGTTAAAAATCTCTAACCATGATTGTGGATTTGTCTGTTTCTCCCTTTAATTCTGTCCATTTTGCCTTATTGTATTTTGAAGTTCTGTTATTAGGTACATGAATATTTATAATTATGTCCTCCTGATGAGATTGCCCCCTTTGTAATGTAAAATATCAGACTATCTTTGGTAGTAGCCTTTGACTTCAAGTCTTCCTTCTCTGATATTAGTAAAGGTACTCTAAAAGCTTTCTTTTGCTTTCTGTATGCATGGTATATTTATTTCTAACACTTCAACATAACTCTCTTTTTAAATTCAAATTGTGCTTTTATGGATAACATGTAGTTGGGTTTTGGTTTTAACTGCAATGTTTAGTCTAGTTACATTAAATACAATTATTGATATGTTTGCTTTTAGATGTATCAATTTGCCTTTGATTTTCTGTTTATCCTGTTTCATTCTTTGCCTCCTTTCCTGTTTTTTTTAGGTTAATTGAATATTTTTTTCAAGTTCCATTTTAATTCATCTGTTAGCTTTTAGCTCTATTTCTTAGCATTTGTTTCAGAGGTTACACTAGGATTATGATATATATCCTTAACTTCACAGTTGACTTACAGTTAATATTAAACCACTTTATGTAAAATGTTTTGTAGTCCATTAGTCTCCCCTTTTATACTCTAGTTATCACATGAATTATATGTATCTACGTATGCTAAAAAATCCACAGTAGTATAACTTTTGCTCGAAACAATTATGTGTTTTAAAGAAGATAAGACCAAAGAGATAGCCTTATTTACGCACATCTTTATCATTTCCTGTGCTTTTCATTACCTCCTTAAGATTTCTTTTCAGCCTGAATATTTTCACCTAGTTTTTCTTAATAGGCTTCCTGGTGACAAATTCTCTTGGTTTTTATTTATTTGAGCATGATTTTTATTTAACTCTCATTCTTGGAGGATATTTGTTCATTGGATATAGAATTGTGGGTCTACAGGTTTTTTTCTTTAAGTACTTTAAATATGTTTTTCATGGTCTTCAGGCCTCTGTTGTTTCTGAAGGGAAGTTAGTAAGCATTCATATCATTTCCCTGTAATGTGTTTTCTTTCTGGCTACTTTGGAGATTTTTTTTCTCTATTATTTTTAGCAGTTTGAGTAGGATGTGTTTTGGTTTGTTTTATTTTTGTAATTAACCTGCTTTGAGAATTACTGAACTTGAATGTGAAAATTGATGTTTTTCATCAAATTTCAGTCATCATTTCTGTGAATATTTTTTTCTGTCTTTTTTAGTCTTCTATTTTGGGGATTCATATTATACTTATGTTAGACCTTTTGATACTGTCCCACAAGTCTTGGGACTCTATTGACATTTTGTTTTTTCAGTTTTTTATTCTTTTTGAGATTGAATAATTTCTTTTGATCTGTTTTCAAATTATTTTTCTCTCAACTTCAGTCTGCTGTTAAGCCCATCCAGTGCATATTTTATTTCTGATGCTTTTTAGTTCTAGAATTTCCTCCCTCCCCCCAGATTCTCTGATGAGATTTTTAGTCTATTTATACATATGAACATAGTTTTAATAGCTGCTTTCAAGCCTTTGTCTTCTAAGTCCAACGTCTTGATTATCTTGACATTAATCCTCATTGATAGACTTTTCTCTTGACTACAGGTCACATTTTCCCTTTTCTTCATGTCTAATGTTTTGGGTTGTATCCTGCACATTGTGTATGTTACATTGTAGAGTCCAGATTATATTATTTGCTCTGAAGAATATTAATTTCCTTGTTTTAGAGGGCAATTAATTTCTCTGAACTCACTCCAAATTCCTTTCCTCTGTAGTGGGCAGCAGCAGAAACCTCTGTTCAGTTCTTTAGTGTTAGTTGGGCTGCTTGGAACTCTGAACATTCAAAGATCAGCCAGAGATTTAGACAAGTTTGTATGTAGAAATTGAGCCCCCTCACCTTTTGTCGCTCTCTTCTCTCTAAGATTTTCCTCCTCACTTTTCAGCTGTTGTAGTTGTGCTGAACTTTGCCTTCTGTTTCTGTAACCAGTAAGACTAAAGTTTTCTGAACTTTAGGTACCCTGTGCTACTGAATGGAGCCTGCCTTTCAGTGAAAAGCCTTTAAAAATAAGAAACCTAGTGCCCTTCTCTTATTCCAAATGTTCAACTCCTGTTTCTGCCCTTCTGTGCCTTTAGATACTTGTTTTTCTTTTATTTTTTTCCAGAGTGTATAATGGGTGTAAGCAAAATGGTTGTTCCAATATTAGCTGTTCTATTATTCCTGAAAGAAAACTATACCTTATGTTAATAGATAGTTTAGGAAGTTGTACACATTGATGACCACACAGAGGGATTTTTTTCCTCTCAACTAGTGATTGCTTGTTGCTTTAATAGCTATTTGATGTAATCGATAATGCATACTCTTAGTTTTGATAATGTTATGTTTGTGGTAAATGGTCAGAGTCCAGGATGGTGCTGACCATGAATAAATCTTTATTTTTGCCTTTTAACGTGAAGACCATCTAAGCCACCTTTTTGTGTGTATGTGTATTTCTTTTTCCTTTTTTAAAAGCAGTATAAAAATAACACTGATTACAAAACAGCCAAATAATATAGAGGTATTAGGAATAAAACTAAAAAGCCTCCTGTTAGTCCTTTCTCCTTGAGTATACCTCTGTTACTAATTTGTGAGTTTTCCAAATCATTTTCTATACATTTGCATAGATAGGGAAAAAATTAAGATTCTATTACTTTAAAATGAAATTGGATTAATTCTAGGCTTACTGTTCTTCTATTTATTTTTATAGTATTCTATGAGATCTATCCATGTTAGTATACTTGCTTCATTCATTTTAGTGGTTGACTATAAGTTTCATAAGAATGTTCCAACACGTATTTAAACAATTTTCTTTAGATGGACACCTAAATTATCCCTAAGCAGTGAGTATTTCTAAAAATGATGCGATTGGTATTCCTTGGACATACGTTTTTGACCACTCATTGAGTAGCTCTATAGAATAAGTTTCTATGAGTGTAATTTCTGGATTCAGTGGAATACACATGTTAAATTGCATTGACAAATCACCTTCCAACAAGACCATTAAACTTTATATTTTGGCCAAGAGTACAGTAAAGTACTTTTTCCCTTACATCTTTACCATCTATGTATATTATTCATCTTTTAAATTTTCTCTAATTTAAACTTAATACTGGAAAGAAGATTTCATTTTTTAAGTTGTCTTTTTTTAATGTGGTTGAATAGATTTCAATTTGTTTATTGAATATTTTAATCAGTTTTTCTGTAAATTGCCTTTTCATATTCTTTGTCCACTTTCTGCTGGGTTGTTTGTTTTTATTATTGATTTGCCAAGTTTTCTTTATATATTATTAATAGTCACCCTTTGTCTTTTATATGCATTGTACTATATTTTCTCTTGATCTATCACTTGTCTTTTATTTATATTGTATGTCACAATACTGAAATTAAAAATCTTAAATCTACTTTTTTTCCTCAGTATTTAAAAAATACAGTTATGATAATATATGTACAATCCATTTTATTATATAAGCGGTTTCCCATATTATAAACTCCATATTCAAAAAAATCATTTTAATTATACTATAAGTTACCCTTTAAAATTTTTGATGAAATGAGATGTTTACTACCCATAGCGCAGGCCTCAAGGTTCTTCATCAACATCTCTTTAAAAAATTGTTTTGTAAAATTTGACTTATAAATTGAAAGAGGTAGAGTAGGGGAAAAGGGAATTAGTGTAGATAAATTCTGGCATTTCCTAAATGTCCGTGAAAGCCTAAGGATTTGTAGGGTAACCCTTTTCTAGACTCACCTGTATTCTGGATTAAGGCAGACTTAATGGGGTTGGGGGTTGGGATGGTGAGGGGAATTGGAGAGGTGGGAGACATGGCCTTATTTGTAGAATTTAGTCAGAAATGAGCTGTGGAATCAAATCTTAGGAGCTGCCATTGAAGACATGGTTGTGGACCTGACCTGGCAATGGTCCTTTGATAAGCACAGGTGGTCTGTAACCTTCCTCCCCAGTGTGTGGAGAGTATGGGCAAAGCTGCTTGGTGCACATGAGCCCAGAGGAAGAATGAAGTAGCTTGTGGAAATTTATAGGTTGCCCATTATTCCTGGAGAAGAATGTGCTCACAAGTTCTTTTAGGCAGAGACTCAGGGCAATAGTAAGGGTGAAATGAAATTGTCTCCCTACAGTTAGCGCATGAAAGGCGAGAAGAGATGCCATAAACCTGGATGTGGAGGCTCTGGTTGCACATCTTTTTTTTGCTCAGTTCAATTAGAACATCCTGTGAACCTGCTAGGTACAAGGCATTATGATCAATAAACATCCCTGATACAAGATCAGTCAGTCCTAGTGGCTGCATGAAGGCCGCCTTAACTTGGAAGACAATACATTTAAATTGAATATTGATGAATGAACAGCTATGTCCCATGAATAACAAACAGATGGGGCTGGGTATTCAACAGAGGGAACAATAGGAGCAGAGTTGTAGCGCATCTCCTCTGTACTACACAGGAGATTTCAAGTGGAGAGATTTGTCAATTTGAATATTCAGTGATATCCTCTATTTTTTTTCTATTTTTTAATTTTGATATCATTAATACACGATTACATGAACAACATTGTGGTTACTAGATTCCCCCCATTATCAAGTCCCCACCACATACCCCATTACAGTCACTTTCGATCAGCATAGTAAGATGCTATAGAGTCACTACTTGTCTTCTCTGGGCTATACTGCCTTCCCTGTGCCCCCCCCTACGTTATGTGTGCTAATCGTAATGCCCCTTATTCCCCTTCTCCCTCCCTTACCTCCCATCCCCCCAAGTCTCTTTTCCTTGGCAACTGTTAGTCCATTCTTGGGTTCTATGAGTCGGCTGCTGTTTTGTTCCTTCAGTTTTTGCTTTGTTCTTATGCTCCACACATCAGTGAAATCATTTGGTACTTGTCTTTCTCCACCTGGCTTATTTCACTGAGCATAATACCCTCTAACTCCATCCATGTTGTTGCAAATGGTAGGATTTGTTTTCTTCTTATGGATGAATAATACTCCATTGGGTATATTTCTTTATGCATTCATCTACTGATGGACACTTAGGTTGATTCCATTTCTTGGCTATTGTAAATACTACTGCAATAAACATAGGGGTGCATATCATATGTGTTTTTCAAACTGGGCTCCTGCATTCTTAGGGTAAATTCCTAGAGGTGGAATTCCTGGGTCAAATGGTATTTCTATTTTGAGTTTTTTGAGGAACCTCCATACTGCTTTCCACAATGGTTGAACTAATTTTCATTCGCACCAGCAGTGTAGGAGGGTTCCCCTTTCTCCACATCCTCGCCAACATTTGTTGTTGTTTGTCTTTTGAATGGCGGCTATCCTAACTGTTGTGAGGTGATATCTTATTGTGGTTTTAATTTGCATTTCTCTGATGACTAGTGATGTAAAGCATCTTTTTATGTGCCATCTGAATTACTTCTTTGGAGAAGTGTCTGTTCAGCTCCTCTCCCAATTTTTTTAAAAATAATTTATTTTGGTATCATTAATCTACAATTAAATGTGCAATATTATAGTTATGAAACTATCCGCTTCATCAGGTCCCCCCCACCAACCCCATTACAGTCACTGTCCATCAGTGTAGTGACATGCTATAGAATCACTACTTGTCTTCTCTGAGTTGTACAGCCCTCGCCGTGCCCCCCCCAACATTACATCTGCTAATCGTAATGCCCCTTTTTCCCCCTTATCCCTCCCTTCCCACCCATCTTCCCCAGTCCCTTTCCCTTTGGTAACTATTAGTCCATTCTTGGGTTCTGTGAGTCTGCTGCTGTTTTGTTCCTTCAGTTTTTTTCTTACTCTTATACTCTACATATGAGTGAAATCATTTGATACTTGTTTTTTTCGGCTTGGCTTATTTCACTGAGCATAATACCCTCTAGCTCCATCCATGTTGTTAGAAATGGTAGGATTTGTTTTCTTCTTATGGCTGAATAATATTCCATTGGGTATATGTACCACATCTTTATCCATTCATCTAAAGATGGACACTTAGGTTGCTTCCATTTCTTGGCTATTGTAAATCGTGCTGCGATAAACATAGGGGTGCATATGTCTTTTTCAAACTGCGCGGCTGCATTCTTAGGGTAAATTCCTAGGAGTGGAATTCCTGGGTCAAATGGTATTTCTATTTTGAGTTTTTTAAGGAACCTCCATAATGCTTTCTACAATGGTTGCACTAATTTTCATTCCCACCAGCAGTGTAGGAGGGTTCCCCTTTCTCCAGATCCTCGCCAACATTTGTTGTGCGTGTGTGGTGTGAGGTGATATCTCATTGTGGTTTTAATTTGCATTTCTCTGATGATTAGTGATGTGGAGCATCTTTTCATGTGCCTGTTGGCCATCTGAATTTCTTCTTTGGAGAAGTGTCTATTCGTGTCCTCTGCCCATTTCTTAATTGGATTATTTGCTTTTTCTTTCTTAAGGTGCGTGAGTTCTTTATATATTTTGGATGTCAACCCCTTATCAGATACGTCATTTATGAGTATATTCTCCCATACTGTAGGATGTCTTTTTGTTCTACTGATGGTGTCCTTTGCTGTACAGAAGCTTTTCAGCTTGATATGCTCCCACTTGTTCATTTTTGCTTTTGTTTCTCTTGCCTGGGGAAATATGTTCATGAAGAAGTCGGTCATATTTATGTCCAAGAGATTTTTGCCTATGTTTTTTCCTAAGAGTTTTATGGTTTCATGACTTACATTCAGGTCTTTGATCCACCTTGAGGTTACCTTTGTGTATGGGGCTAGACAGTAGTCCAGTTTCATTCTCTTACATGTAGCTGTCCAGTTTTTCCAACACCATCTGCTGAAGAGGCTGTCATCTCCCCATTGTATAGCCAAGGCTCCTTTATCAAATATTAAATGAATGTATATGTTTGGGTTAATGTTTGGATTTTCTATTCTGTTCTACTGATCTGTGGGTCGGTTTTTTTTTGCCAATACCAAATTGTCTTGATTACTGTGGCTTTGTAGTAGAGCTTGAAGTCAGGGAGCATAATTCCCCCTGCTTTATTCCTCCTTCTCAGGATTGCTTTGGCTTTTCGGGGTCTTTTGTGGTTCCATATGAATTTTAGAATTATTTGTTCCAGTTCATTGAAGAAAGCTGTTGGTACTTTGATAGGGATTGCATTGAATCTGTAGATTGCTTTAGGTAGTATAGCCATTTTGACAATATTTATTCTTCCTAGCCAAGAGCATGGGATGCATTTCCATTTGTTAGTGTCCTCTTTAATTTCTCTTAGGAGTGTCTTGTAGTTTTCAGAGTACAGGTCTTCCACCTCCTTTGTTAGGTTTATTCCTAGGTATTTTATTCTTTTTGAAGAAATTGTGAATGGAATTATTTTTCTGATTTCTCTTTCTGTTAGTTCATCGTTAGTGTATAGGAAAGCAACAGATTTCTGTGTGTTAATGTTGTATCCTGCAACTTTCCTGAATTCAGATATTAGTTCTTGTAGTTTTGGAGTGGAGTCTTTAGGGTTTTTTATGTACAATATCATGTCATCTGCAAATAGTGACAATTTGACTTCTTCTTTACCAATCTGGATGCCTTGTATTTCTTTGTTTTGTCTGATTGCCATGGCTAGGACCTCTAGTAATAATTTGAATAACAGTGGAGAGAGTGGGCATCCCTGTCTTGTTCCCGAAGCTTTCAGCTTCTCACTGTTAAGTATGATGTTGGCTGTGCATTTGTCATATATGGCCTTTATGATGTTGAGGTACTTGCCCTGTATACCCATTTTGTTGAGAGTCTTAATCATGAATGGATGCTGAATTTTGTTAAATGCTTTTTCAGCATCTATGGAGATGATCATGTGGTTTTTGTTCTTCTTTTTGTTGATGTGGTGGATGATGTTGATGGATTTTCGAATGTTGTACCATCCTTGCATCCCTGGGATGAATCCCACTTGATCATGGTGTATGATCCTCTTGATGTATTTTTGAATTCGGTTTGCTAATATTTTGTTGAGTAATTTTGCATCTACGTTCATCAGGGATATTGGTCTGTAATTTTCTTTTTTCGTGAGGTCTTTGCCCGGTTTTGGTATTAGAGTGATGCTGGCTTCATAGAATGAGTTTGGAAGTATTCCCTCCTCTTCTATTTTTTGAAAAACTTTAACGAAAATGGGTGTTATTTCTTCTCTATATGTCTGGTAGAATTCAGAGGTGAATCCATCTGGTCCGGGGGTTTTGTTCTTGGGTAGTTTTTTGATTACTGATTCAATTTCGTTGCCGGTGATTGGTCTGTTTAGTTTTTCTGTTTCTTGCTTGGTCAGTCTTGGAAGGTTGTATTTTTCTAAGAAATTGTCCATTTCTTCTAGGTTTTCCCGCTTGTTAGCATATAGACTCTCATAATATTCTTATAATTCTTTGTATTTCTGTGGGGTCCGTCATGATTTTTCCTTACTCATTTCTGATTCTGTTTATGTGTGTAGATTCTCTTTTTCTCTTAATGAGTCTGGCTTTGGGTTTATCTATTTTGTTTATTTTTTCAAAAAACCAGTTCTTGGTTTTATTGATTTTTTGCTATTGTTTTATTCTTCTCAATTTTATTTATTTCTTCTCTGATCTTTATTATGTCCCTCCTTCTGGTGACTTTGGGCCTCATTTGTTCTTCTTTTTCCAATTTCAGTAATTGTGTCTTTAGACTGTTCATTTGGGAATGTTCTTCCTTCTTTAAATAGGCCTGGATTGCAATATACTTTCTTCTTAGAACTGCCTTTGCTGCGTCCCACAGAAGTTGTGGCTTTGTGTTGTTGTTGTCATTAGTCTCCATATATTCTTTGATTTCTGTTTTGATTTGGTCATTAACCCATTGATTAATTAGGAGAATGTTGTTAAGTCTCCATGTATTTGTGAGCCCTTTTGATTTCTTTCTAAAATTTATTTCTAGTTTTATACCTTGGTGATCTGAGAAGTTGGTTGGTAGGATTTCAATATTTTTGAAATTACTGAGGTTCTTTTTGTGGCCTAGTATGTGGTCTATTCTGGAAAATGTTCCATGTGCACTTGAGAAGAATGTGTATCCTGCTGCTTTTGGGTGTAGAGTTCTGTAGATGTCTGTTAGGTCCATCTGTTCTAGTGTGTTGTTCAGTGCCTCTGTGTCCTTACTTATTCTCTGTCTGGTTGATCTGTCCTTTGGAGTGAGTGGTGTGTTGAAGTCTCCTAAAATGAATGCATTGCTGTCTATTTCCTCCTTTAATTCTGTTAGTATTTGTTTCATATATGCTGGCGATCCTGTGTTGGGTGCATATATATTTATAATGGTTATATCTTCTTGTTGGACTGACCCCTTTACCATATGTAATGTCCTTCTTTATCTCTTGCTACTTTCTTCGTTTTGACGTCTATTTTGTCTGATAGAAGTACTGCCACACCTGCGTTTTTCTCTGTTGTTTGCATGAAATATCTTTTTCCATCCCTTCACTTTTAGTCTGTGTATATCTTTGGGTTTGAGGTGAGTCTCTTGTAAGCCGCATATAGATGGGTCTTGCTTTTTTATCCGTTCTGTTACTACTGTGTCTTTTGATTGGTGCATTCAGTCCATTTACATTTAGGGTGATTATTGATAGAATGTATTTATTGCCATTGCTGGCTTTAGATTCGTGGTTACCAAAGGTTCAAGGGTTGCTTCTTTATTATCTACCAATCTAACTTAACTTTCTTGTTAAGTTATTGTAAACACCATCTGATGTTTCTTTATTTCTCTCCCTTCTTATTCTTCCTCCTCCATTCTTTCTATACTAGGTGTTTTATTCTTTGCCTTTAGTTAGTATTTGGATGGTCTGCTTTCTTTGCTATGATTTTATTTTCTCTGGTGACATCTTTTTAACCTTAGGGGTGCTTTCCTCTAGAGCAGTCCCTTTGAGATACCCTGTAGTGGTGCTTTATGAGAGGCAAACTCTCTCAAGTTTCGCTTGTCTGGAAATTGTTTAATCCCTCCCTAAAATTTAAATGATAATCGTGCTGGATACAATATTCTTGGTTCGAGGCCCTTGTGTTTCATTACGTTAAATATATCATGCCATTCTCTTCTGGCCTGTAAGGTTTCTGTTGAGAAGTCTGATGATAGTCTGATGGGTTTTCCTTTGTAGGTGATCTTTTTTCTCTCTCTAGCTGCCTTTAATACCCTGTCTTTATCTTTGATCTTTGCCATTTTAATTATTATGTGTCTTGGTGTTGTCTTCCTTGGGTCCCTTGTGTTGGGAGATCTGTGGGCTTTCGTGGACTGCGAGACTATTTCCTTCCCCAACATGGGGAAGTTTTCAGCAATTATTTCTTCAAAGACACTTTCTATCCCTTTTTCTCTCTCTTCTTCCTCTGGTACTCCTATAATGCGAATATTGTTCCATTTGGATTGGTTAGACAGTTCTCTTAATATTCTTTCATTCTTAGAGATCCATTTATCTTTCTCTACCTTAGCTTCTCTGTATTCCTGTTCTCTGATTTCTATTTCATTTCTCTTGCATCTCATCCAGTCTGCTGTTAAGTCCGTCGATCGCTTGTCTGATTTCTGCAATGTCTTTCCTCACTTCCCTCACTTCCTCCCTCAGCTCTTGCACATTTCTCTGTAGATCCATCAGTATGGTTATGACTTTTATTCTGAATTCTTTTTCAGGAAGATTGTGCATTTCCATCCCTTCAGGCTCCCTCGCTGGGGTTGTCTGGTTGATCTTAATCTGGACCGTATTCCTCTGTCTTTTCATGGCTATAGAAGTGGTCACTGGTAGGTGCCACATATGTCAGCTGGGCTGTTTAAGTCTTTAAAAAGAAAAGGAAAAAGAAAAAGAAAAGAAAGAAAAAATAAAAAAGAAGGAAAAAAAGAAAGAAGTGAAAAGAAAAAAGAAAAAACAAAACAAAACAAAAAAAATGCCTGCTGGGAGTAGATTCTGTGGGGATGCTGTAGGCCACTCCACAGGGCCCTTTATAGCTCCACCTTGCGGGGTGCCAGGTCCTCTCAGGTATAGCTGCAGGCTATGTGCTGTCCTGTATCTTCTGTTCCCTTTTTTAGGAATAGTTGTACTTCTTATATTTTCATAAATACATATGATTTTGGGAGGCGATTTCCGCCGCCCTGCTCACCCCGCCATCTTCCCGGAAGTCAACAAACAGCACTTTTAAGTGGCACAGCGCAGCATAAAACTGTTCCACAAAAGAATACTGCAGTCCAGGGCCGGCTCTCACCTCTGCTCCTGTCCTCTGCCCATTTTTTAATTGGCTTATTTCCTGTTTGTTTGTTGAGGTCTGTGAGCTCTTTATATAATTTGGATGTCAACCCCTTATCAGATATGTCATTTTTGAATATATTCCCCCATACTGTAGGATATCTTTTTTTCTACTGATGGTATCCTTTGCTGTCCAGAAGCTTTTTAGTTTGATATGGTTCCATTTGTTCATTTTTCCTTTTGTTTCCCTCGGCCGGTTTGATATGTTCATGAAGAAGTTGCTCACTCATGTTTATGTCCAAGAGGTTTTTGGCTATATGTTTTTCTAAGAGTTTTATGGTTTCATGACTTACATTCAGGTCTTTGATCCATTTTGAGTTTACTTTTGTGTATGGGATTAGACAGTAATCCAGTTTCATTCTCTTATATGTAACTGTCCAGTTTTGCCAACACCAGCTGTTGAAGAGGCTGTCATTTCCCCATTGTATATCCATGGCTCCTTTATCATATATTAATTGACCATATATGCTTGGGTTTATATCTGGGCTCTCTATTCTGTTCCATTGGTCTATGGGTTTGTTCTTGTGCCAGTACCAAATTGTCTTGAGTACTCTGGCTTTGTAGTGATATCCTCTATTTTGACACTACATATTTGTGAGTTTAATATTAGTTGTCTTGAAATCTATATGTTTATATTGTATTAACTATAAATCTAATCTACATATTTAACAATGAATGTAGGATTTGAAGTTCTTTGCTTTCTTGAAAGGCAAAATTGAAATATGAACTGTTATTTATAATTATTTCTAATTATTGTTTCCACTTTTAGAAAAATTAATGTTAATTAAATTTTCTAATTTTTAGTTTTAGAAAATTTTATGTTGTTAAAAGTTCGCTGACATTTAGGTAATTTTGTTTTTAATATGACTGTCTATAAGTCTTTTACACCAAATTGACTGTATGTCTACAGAATTGCACGGTTTTATTTGGATAATTTCAGTTTTGGAGGGAGGGGTGTATTTTTTCCTTCTTTTCTTTGGTCTTGCCCAGATGGTTTGTAGTTAACATAAGTGCTGTAGCAGGAAATCTCTTTGAAAATTGTAAATGGAAAGTACTCCAGTATTCACTTCTGGCTCATCCCTGGTGCCTTTTGGTTAGTTTTTTGTCCTGCCGTTATGCTTCAGCTTTGTGGGCTCATGGGTGCAAGGTACCTCTTCTTTCTTGCTGAGTTTCCTCTCAGTGGGAGGGCTCCTCTCCTCACAGCCTACTTTTCTGCCTAATAATTTCTGTAGAGGAAATTATTAGACTTGATTTGAAAGACTAGATGGAGAGCTCTAGATGACAGCCATGTTCCTTATAACTCTTAATAGACTTATATCTCTTATAGACTAAGCCGTTAATTACATTGTCTTAAGGGTGGTATACTGTTAGACGTCACTTGAAATTGGCAGTAAATTGTTCTATACCACTAGGCAATATGCTGTACAGCTGAGATGAGTGAGGAGACTAGGTTAGAGGCTAAATCCAATGCCTGTTTTTAGTTTACATATTTTACATATTTAGTTTGCATATTTAGTTAATTTAGCTGTGTCTGTGGTTAGTGGAGAGGGTAGAAATAAGGTAATGTGAAGGTGGGGAGGTGAGTCTTGGGAATGGATGATTGTGGGATTTCATGGCTTCTTTTGCTTCTTTAGGTTTCACAGAGGTTTTGGGGTGAGGTGGGGAGATAATTTTGAAACTACTACAACTAACTAAAGCACTTGTCCATTTTCCAGGAAAGTTTATAGTAATGGAAGAGGTCAGATTACACCTTCATCTTTAGCTAAGAGAGATAAATGCAGCATAGAACCCATTACTGTACTCTTTTGAAACAGGCTTTAAGCTGTTTGCTTTGATGACTTAAAAGCCAGTGGGGAATACAGTTGAATTGTTCTTGGGTAGACGTTTGTTTATGCTATAAAACAGAAATTATAATAGATGCCCTTAGAAGTTCAGAGATCTCAGATTATTCTCTAAATCTGGGTCCAGCCTATTTGACCACTCACAGAAAACCAGGACTACTTGAAAATGGGCTACAGTCCATTCATTCATTTTTTTGTCAAGAAATATTTAGCGAGTACCTAATAAGTGCCAGACTTTATTCTAAACTGTTTTGTTTGTATTAAACATGACCCACAGAATAAATGAGAAGACCTATTAGAAGTATAGACATACTCAGCTAATTTTTTTTTTAGCCAAGTATTTACTAGAAATAGGATACTTCACCATGTGGTCTAGACCAGTGATTCAAACCCGTTGAGTCTTGATGTGTTGTCAGTTATAAAATGAATAAGTTATTTGTCACTAAAGTATTAAAAATTTATAAATGATTTACTTGTAAATTGATCAGGTTAGTTTCAGGGTAATTCCTATAATAGTTTTTGCAAATTATTTTTTAAAAATTAACTGTGTGCATTTTAGTATAAGGCCAATAATAGTTTAGCTTTCATGCACTTGTGTTCTCTCTGCTTTCTTGAATAGGGAATTCATAGGGGTACAGTCATTGTAGTTTGGGAAGTTGTAGGTATTTGGGGTCTGCCGTCAGGCATGGACTTGTGTAAAATTGGTTGAGAATTCATTGTTCTAGGGGTTAGAGAAATGAATGTGGATCTGGTCAATGCCCTTCAGGTTTTTATGTCCAGAGGAATGGATAAGACTGCAGGTACCTGTAATACCAGAGAGAAAATAAGTTGGATAACATGAGAAATACTTAAAAAAGCCATGGGAGAGAAGACTGACAATGAAAGGTTTTGCTTCTGTTGATTTTTAAATAAAATTTGATTTTTCACAATCAGAACACTAAGGAGTACTAATTCTTTGTAAATAGTAATTCTTGATGAATTTTCATAACTATTCTCTGAATTAAGACAGCTGGGATCCCTGTTTTAAAAATTATTTTATAATGAGTCACTTGTTGGTTTTTTCCCTACAAATTTCAAAACCAATACATACTAGGATAAATTAAAACCAAGTGAAAGAAAAAAAGTGGAAGGTCCTCCCTTATATAGCTTTCTCACTCTTAAAGAACTACAGTACAATTTGGGTGTGTGGTTTTCCATCCTTCCAGATACGGTTTTGTGTATATATGGACATACATGTAAACATATAGCTTTTAAAAAACACAATAATGGAATCATATTCTTATATTTTTAGTCAGTATCTTGCCATTTTCATTTCTGCTATCTTCTCATGTCAGTTCATCTCCTTTCACAATTACATTTATATATAGTTTATTTCATTGTATGGGTATTCCATAATTTATTTAACTCTACCTTGCTGAAAGAGATTTAAGTTCTAATTTTTCACTGTTAATTCTTCCTGTTATAGGGAAAGAGCTTAATACTTGGCAAGGAGTGATTTAGCCAGAGTTGCCTATTTCTAATGGCTGGTGATGCAGGGTCTGTGACTCCCATCTTCAGACTGAATGTCTGATGCCATCTGATGAGATGCTGAGTGCTATGTAAAGCAAGGGAAGTGGACACAGTCCCTGTGTTTTGGGAAGTTGTACAATATGTGACAAAATTGTCACTGCTTCCGAGGGTTCTCATTAAATTAGCAGTAGTATGTAAGAGGCTTGGGGTGGTCAGTTTTGAAGAGGAGTGTGTTGTACAAATGATGTCAGTACTCCAGATAGGGTGGTGCCTTTGGAATTCTTTGAGTCAGGCATATGTTTTGATCTGAAAAATGAATGGTGTACCTGGTGTTTATTTTGGAACATGGGCTTGGTAGCGAGTTCAGAATAATCTAGAAAGATTGCTGGGAGAGGAGGGGGTTGTGAGAACTCATTTACCAGGAATGTACTATGTAAGCAAGCAGGAAGGAGGGCAGTATAATCATCAGAAACATCCAGCAAGGCCCCTGGAGCCCAGGATGCTCTTGCATTAGTGTTTAGTGATTGCTGTCCTGAGCTGGTGCCAATTTGGTAATTTCCAACCTAGGATCTGAGAAATCAGTGTGACGGAATATCTTGGGCAGCAGGAGGAGGAGCTGAAGAAGGCAATGCATCTATCTAGTGCAGAGCTGAAGGGAGGCACTACGTGCTCAGACACACCTCAGCATTTGGGGCAGCTCTGCCATCTTGTGGAGTAAATGCAAAGTGCTTTTTGTGAGAACAGTATGGCCATTTGCATTATAGTGGCTAACCTTGGTAGGGTTACTTTCTCCCACATAGCTATTCTGTCACCTCAAGGTATTTTTACTGTATATACATATATTTTTTCCCCTACGCGTGTGTGTGTGTATATATATATAATTTTTATTAAGGTATCATTGATATACACTCTTATGAAGGTTTCACATGAAAAACATTGTGGTTACTACATTCACTCATATTATCAAGGCGCCCTCATACCCCACTGAAGTCACTGTACATCAGTATAGTAAGATGCCACAGGGTCACTACTTGTTTTCTCTGTGCTACACTGTCTTCCCCTAGACCCCCTGCACAGCATGTGTACTAATCATAATACCCCTTAATCCCCTTCTCCATCCCTCCCCATCCACCTTCCCCCACCCCTCCCCTTTGGTAACCTCTGTCCCTTCTTAGAGTCTGTGAGTCTGCTACTGTTTTGTTCCTTCAGTTTTTTTCTTTGTTCTTATATTTCACATGTGAGTGAAATCATTTGAAACTTGTCTTTTTCCACCTGGCTTATTTCACTGAGCATAATACCCTCTAGCTCCATCCATGTTGTTGCAAATGGCAGAGTTTGTTTTTTTCTTATGGCTGAATAATATTCCCTTGTGTATATGTACCACATCTTCTTTCTCCATTCATCAACTGATGGACACTTAGGTTGCTTCCATTTCTTGGCTATTGTAAATAGTGCTGCGATAAACATAAGGGTGCATATGTCTTTTTGAAACTGGGCTCCTGCATTCTTAGGGTAAATTCCTAGGAGTGGAATTCCTGGGTCAAATGGTATTTCTATTTTGAGTTTTTGAGGAACCTCCATACTGCTTTCCACAATGGTTGAACTAATTTGCATTCCTACCAGCAGTGTAGGAGGGTTCCCTTTTCTCCACATCCTCACCAACACTTGTTGTTTGTGTTTTGGATGTTGGCCATCCTCACTGGTGTGAGGTGATATCTCATTGTGGTTTTAATCTGCATTTCTCTGATGATTAGTGATGTGGAGCATCTTTTCATGTGCCTGTTGGCCATCTGAATTTCTTCTTTGGAGAAGTCTCTGTTCAGCTCCTCTGCCCATTTTTTAATTGGCTTATTTGCTTTTTGTTTGTTGAGATGTGTGAGCTCTTTATATAATTTCGATGTCAACCCCTTATCGGATATGTCATTTATGAATATATTCTCCCATACAGTAGGATGTCTTTTTGTTCTACTGATGGTGTCCTTTGCTGTACAGAAGCTTTTCAGCTTGATATAGTCCCACTTGTTCATTTTTGCTTTTGTTTCCCTTGCCCGGGGAGATAAGTTCATGAAGAAGTTGCTCATGTTTATGTCCAGGAGATTTTTGCCTATGTTTTTTTCTAAGAGTTTTATGGTTTCATGACTTACATTCAAGTCTTTGATCCACCTTGAGTTTACCTTTGTGTATGGGACTAGACAGTAGTCCAGTTTCATTGTCTTACATGTAGCTGTCCAGTTTTTCCAACACCAGCTGCTGAAGAGGCTGTCATCTCCCCATTGTATATCCAAGGCTCCTTTATCAAATATTAATTGACTGTATATATTTGGGTTTATATCTGGGCTCTCTATTCTGTTCCACTGGTCTGTGGGTCTGTTCTTGTGCCGGTACCAAATTGTCTTGATTACTGTGGCTTTGTAGTAGAGCTTGAAGTCAGGGAACATAATTCCCCCTGTTTTATTCCTCCTTCTCAGGATTGCTTTGGCTATTTGGGGTCTTTTGTGGTTCCATATGAATTTTAGAACTATTTGTTCCAGTTATTGAAGAATGCTGTTGGTATTTTGATAGTGATTGCACTGAATCTGTAGATTGTTTTAGGTAGTATAGCCATTTTGACAATATTTATTCTTCCTAGCCAAGAGCATGGGATGCATTTCCATTTGTTAGTGTCCTCTTTAATTTCTCTTAGGAGTGTCTTGTAGTTTTCAGAGTACAGGTCTTTCACTTCCTTCGTTAGGTTTATTCCTAGGTATTTTATTCTTTTGGATGCAATTGTGAATGGAATTGTTTTTCTGATTTCTCTTTCTGTTAGCTCATCGTTAGTGTATAGGAAATCAACAGATTTCTGTGTATTAATTTTGTATCCTGCAACTTTCCTCAATTCAGATATTAGTTCTAGTAGTTTTGGAGTAGAGTCTTTAGGGTTTTTTATGTACAATATCATGTCATCTGGAAATAGTGACAGTTTGGCCTCTTCTTTACCAATCTGGATGCCTTATATTTCTTTGTTTTGTCTGATTGCCATGGTTAGGACCTCCAGCTCTATGTTGAATAAAAGTGGGTAGACTGGGCATCCCTGTCTTGTTCCTGATCTTAGGTGAAAAGCTTTCACCTACTCACCGTTAAGTATGATGTTGGCTGTGGGTTTGTCATATATGGCCTTTATTATGTTGAGGTACTTGCCCTCTATACCCATTTTGTTAAGAGTTCTTATCATGAATCTATGTTGAATTTTGTCAAATGGTTTTTCAGCACCTACGGAGATGATCATGTGGTTTTTGTTCTTCTTTTTGTTGATGTGGTGGATGATGTTGATGGATTTTCGAATGTTGTACCATCCTTGCATCCCTGGGATGAATCCCACTTGATCATGGTGTTTGATCCTCTTGATGTATTTTTGCATTCAGTTTGCTAATATTTTGTTGAGTATTTTTGCATCTATGTTCATCAGGGATATTGGTCTGCAATTTTCTTTCTTGTGTGGTCTTTGCCTGGTTTTGGTATTAGAGTGATGCTGGCTTCATAGAATGAGTTTGGAAGTATTCCCACCTCTTCTATTTTTTGGAAAACATTAAGGGGAATGGGTATTATGTCTTCTCTATATGTCTGATAAAATTTAGCGGTGAATCCATCTTGCCTGGGGGTTTTGTTCTTGGGTAGTTTTTTGATTACTGATTCAATTTCGTTGCTTGTCATTGGTCTGTTTAGATTTTCTGTTTCTTCCTTGGTCAGTCTTGGAAAGTTGTATTTTTCTAAGAAGTTTTCCATTTTTTCTAGGTTTTACAGCTTGTTAGCATCTAGATTTTCATAGTATTCTGTAATAATTCTTTGTATTTCTGTGGGGTCTGTTGTTATTTTTCCTTTCTCATTTCTGATTCTGTTTATGTGTATAGATTCTCTTCTCTTAATAAGTCTGGCTAAGGGTTTATGTATTTTGTTAATTTTTTCAAAGAACCAGCTCTTGGTTTTATTAATTTTTTCTATTGTTTAATTCTTCTCAATTTTATTTATTTCTTCTCTAATCTTTATTATGTCCCTCCTTCTGGTGACTTTGGGCCTCATTTGTTCTTTTTCCAATTTCAATAATTGTGACTTTAGACTATTCATTTGAGATTGTTCTTCCTTCTTTTAATAGGCCTGGATTGCAATATACTTTCTAAGAACTGCCTTTGCTGCGTCCCACAGATGTTGGGGCATTGTGCTGTTGTTGTCGTTTGTCTCCATGTATTGCTTGATCTCTGTTTTAATTTGGTCATTGATCCATTTTTTTTTTAGGAGCATGTTGTTAAGCCTCCATGTGTTTGTGAGCCTTTTTGTTTTCTTTGTACAATTTATTTCTAGTGTTATACCTTTGTGATCTGAGAAATTGGTTGGTAGAACTTCAATATTTTTGAATTTACTAAGGTTCTTTTTGTGGCCTAGTGTGTCGTCGATTCTGGAAAATGTTCCATGTGCACTTGAGAAGAATATGTATCCTGCTGCTTTTGGGTGTAGAGTTCTGTAGATGTCTGTTAGGTCCATCTGTTCTAGTGTGTTGTTCAGTGCCTCTGAGTCCTTACTTATTTTCTGTCTCGTTGATCTGTCCTTTGGAGTGAGTGGTGTGTTGAAGTCTCATAAAATGAATGCATTGCATTCTATTTCCTCCTTTAATTCTGTTAGTATTTGTATCACATATGTCGGTGCTCCTGTGTTGGGTGCCTATATATTTATAATGGTTATATCTTCTTGTTGGACTGACCCCTTTATCATTATGTCCTTCTTTATCTCTTGCTACTTTCTTTGTTTTGAAGTCTATTTTGTCTGATACAAGTACTGCAACATGTACTTTTCTCTCCCTGTTGTTTGCATGGAATATCTTTTTCCATCCCTTTACTTTTAGTCTGTGTGTATCTTTGGGTTTGAGGTGAGTCTCTTGTAGGCAGCATATAGATGGGTCTTGCTTTTTTATCCATTCTATTACTCTGTGTCTTTTGATTGGTACATTCAGTCTATTTACATTTAGGGTGATTATCGATAGATATGTACTTATTGCCATTATAGGCTTTAGATTCGTGGTTACCAAAGGTTCAAGAGTAGCTTCTTTACTATCTAACCGTCTAACTTATCTCTCTTATTCAGCTATTATAAACACAGTCTGATAATTCTTTATTTTTCTCCCTTCTTATTCTTCCTCCTCAATTCTTTATATGCTAGGTATTATTTTATTCTGTATTGTGTTTCCTTTGACTGTTTTTGTGGATAGTTGATTTTATTTTTTGCCTTTAGTTGGTGTTTTGATGGTCTGCTTTCTTTGGTGTGATTTTATTTTATTTGGTGACATCTATTTAGCCTTAGGGGTGCTTCCATCTAGAACAGTCCCTTTAAAATATCCTGTAGAGGTGGTTTGTGGGAGGCAAATTCCCTCTACTTTTGCTTGTCTGGGAATTGTTTAATCCCTCCCTCAAATTTAAGTGGTAATCGCGCTGGATACAGTATTCTTGGTTCAAGGCCCTTCTGTTTCATTGCATTAAATATATCATGCCATTCTCTTCTGGCCTGTAAGGTTTCTATTGAGAAGTCTGATGATAGTCTGATGGGTTTTCCTTTGTAGGTGATCTTTTTTCTCTCTCTGGCTGCCTTTAATACCCTGTCCTTGTCTTTAATCTTTGCCATTTTAATTATTATGTGTCTTGGTGTTGTCTTCCTTGGGTCCCTTGTTTTGGGAGATCTATGAGCTTCCATGGTCTGAGAAACTATTTCCTTCCCCAGCTTGGGGAAGTTTTTGGCAATTATTTCTTCAAAGACACTTTCTATCCCTTTTTCTCTCTTCTTCTTCTTCTGGTACCCCTATAATGCAAATATTGTTCCATTTGGATTGGTCAGACAGTTCTCTTAATATTCTTTCATTCCTAGAGATCCTTTTATCTCTCTCTGCCTCAGCTTCTCTGTACTCCTGTTCTCTTGATTTCTATTCCATTAACAATCTCTTACCCCTCGTCCAGTCTGCTGTTAAGCCCGTCTATCGATTGTTTCATTTCTGTAATCTCCTTCCGACTTCATCCCTTAGCTCTTGCATATTTCTCTTTAGGTCCATCAGGATGTTTATGACTTTTATTTTGAATTATTTTTCAATAGGATTGGTTATATCTATCTCGCCAAGCCCTTTTCTGGGGTTGTTTTAGTGATTTTTTACTGGACCAGATTCTTCTGCCTTTTCCTGGCGATTGAAGTGATTGCCAGCAGATGGCATGTGTGTCACCTGGGAGAACAAAATCCCTTCTTGCCTTCTGGTTGTTTTCCTCTTCTCTGCTGCCTGTGCCGTTTACCTGCACACAGGAAGCCTTCTCTGGGTTAATCCCCTGAGCTGCCTTAGACAGGGCGGCCCTCAGGATAGCCTAGGGCAGTGTGGGGGTCACAGACACGCCGGGTGTGTTCTCCTGGGAGAATGGCACTCCTTTGTGCTTTTCGGACCTTGCACCGGCTTCCTCTGCTTGTGCCAGGTAGCTGCGTGCTGGCGGGAGCCTCTGGGTCTGGCCCGGTTAGCTGCACACTGGGAGAAGACTCTGTGTGGTTGCTAGGGGCAGGGCTGCTCCCTGGCTGCTGTTCCGCAGCATTGGTGGGTCAGCCGGTTTGCTTGCAGCGCTGACAGTGGGGAGTGAATGGCTGGCTGTTTATTGCCATGAGGGGCTTCGGAGCTGCATTGCCACCTATGGGGTTACGGTGCCTGAAGTTCCTCAAGATTCACAGCCTCCTGGGCTGAGTGTGCCAGGATGATTTTGTCTACCTGTTAAACCCTTGTCCCTTTAATACTTTTAAAGCCCCGGCTTTTCTTTTGTTCCAGGGGAGCCGGGTGTGGGGACCTGCCTGCAGTCCCCGTCTCGTATTTAACTTTTCCATTTCTGTAATATCCAGTACACCAGCGATGTGTGTCTGTGCTCCCAGTGCAGATTACTAGGGCTTGTTATTTAGGAGTCCTGTGCTTCCATTCCCTCCCCACTCTGATTCTTTTCCTTCTGCTGGTGCGCTACTGTGGAGGAGTGCTTGGGTCCTACTGGGTCACGGCTTTGTATCTTACCCTTTTCGTGAGATGCTGAGTTCTCACAGATGTAGATGTAGTGTGGCTGTTGTACTGTATCTTCTGGTCTCTCTTTTAGGAATAGTTATATTTGCTCTATTCTCAAAAATATATATGGTTTTTGGTGGACAGTATCTTCTGGTCTCTCTTTTAGGAATAGTTATATTTGCTCTATTCTCAAAAATATATATGGTTTTTGGTGGACAGTATCTTCTGGTCTCTCTTTTAGGAATAGTTATATTTGCTCTATTCTCAAAAATATATATGGTTTTTGGTGGAGATTTCCACTGCCCTACTCACGCCACCATCTTGAGCACCCCTCCTCCCAGGATGGCCATTTTGACAGTATTAATTCTTCCTACCTAATAGCATGGGATGAATTTCCATTTATTAGTGTCCTCTTTAATTTCTCTTAGGAGTGTCTTGTAGTTTTCAGGGTATAGGTCTTTTCACCTCCTCGGTTAGGTTTATTCCTAGGTATTTTATTCTTTTTGATGCAATTGTGAATGGAATTGTTTTCCTGATTTCTCTTTCTGCTACTTCATCGTTAGTGTATAAGATACTGTATCCTTTTAAATGGCTGATTTGATTTAACGTACTTCAGACTTCCCATAATTTTGTTTAATTGCTCCTTTGTTTATGGACATTTTGAATGTTTTTTTTTTATTCTAAGCATTTGACTGAGCTTGCTGTGAATATTTAAATCTTTTCATATTTCTCTTTGATTGCTTTTTGTTGCTTCAAATCAAAAATCTGTTAAAATATGAGGAAAAGCACAGAGCAGTTAAATGTTAATACCAGTTACTACTTGTAAATATTGATTTCCATACTGCTTTCTAAATCAGGAATAAATTGGTTTCAGTAGTTTACCCTCTACCCTAAAAATTACCCTTAACTTTTGAGCCAGGCTCCTTCCAGGATTTAATTTACACATTTTTTGCCCATTGTCTCCTAGTAACTGCTCCTGTGTTGAACAAAGGACCATAGTATCCCAAGAGTGGATGATGTCACTTAGCTGGTGCCATCAGTGACATTAGTTACACATGAAGTGCCCTCGCATTGGGAAATAAATATCTGTGTGTGAGACATGGGATTTATGTAGACTGTGGCCCACCAGGCCCTTTTGACAACCAGTGGTTCTCCTAGTTTTTTGGCTATGCTTCCATCATGTTTCTTGTGTCTTGGGAACATTGTTCTAGGGAGGAGTATAATACAAAAATATAAAAGTATTGTGTTCTTTCTGCTATCAAAATTATATGGCTATTATACCTTGTTAGAAAACATGGAAAAGTAGAAAAAAGTGGATTTTTTTTACCTGAAATGGCAACCAAAAGGTTGCCATTGTTTACATTCCTACAGCTCTAGAAAATAATATATAATTTATGTATTAGCCTTAAACATAATTTTATGTTTGCTTATACTATTTCTTTTGTGGGTTTTCTTTGGCATATTTAGGCTGTACATATTCTATTTTTAAATTCTTCCTTTTCAAAATGTACATTTTTTTGCTGGTTGCATCATTTCACTGTTCCTGTTGTGCTTTTATTAATTACAATCATACCTCAGTGATTGATTAGTAAGTTAGGGCAATTAGATGCTAAAATTTTGCAGGTTGTGCCACTGATACATGGATCCTTGGCTGGGACTATCCATAACTTTGTGTTAAACAAGCAACTATGAGTCAGTGATGATTAGACAGCTAATTTTCCAGTATAATGTTGCAATTAATGACAGTTTTTCTTTCTTGTTATCATTCACGGAAACATGTAGGATCCTTGTAAGATAAGTATTTTTATTCCCATTTAATGATGAGGAAACAATCTTAAAGAGGCTCTTTTTTTATATAGTAGTACACTAAGATATCTAAGTACCATTAAGAGAAGTGAAGACTGGAGCATACTCCCCATTTCAACATTTTAGAATAACGAAGGAACAGAACCAATTGTAATAGAGATAGAAAGGGACAAAGACTACAAGATTTATTTTCTATGACGTACTTATGGGAACTCAGGGAAGTCAGGTCAGAATCTTTTCTGCTAGAGCACCCAAGGAAAAAGCATTGTACAAACAGGTGGCATTTGAAGGATGAAGTCTGGAAAGTGAAATTTTTCATATCACTGAAAATTTGTTAGGTTCAAAAATTACTACAATTTGCAAGGCGTTCATGAAAAATTACATAAGTCTTGGAGTCTTTATAAATCTTTTTTTGCTGATGTTTCATTTTAATATAACATGTCCTAAATATTTTCTAATCATTAAAAAGTTAGCATAAGCATTTTTTATTATTTTAGAGTATTTTAAACTTACTTTTCAGTATGTGGGTCTGAAACTGTACTTAATTGTGTAATTTATCAGATTTTGTCACAGGCTGTTGTCCATAACTGATTTATACTCTGTTCGCATCTTGTGTGCCATGATGCTTGTGTTGTTTTTTTCCCCAACACTGCAAGGTAGATTGCCAACAGGCTTATAAGCAGTAGGGCTTATACCTCACTGAGTTGAGTTTATGGGGGAATCTTACTGCCTGAATTTCCATGGTTGGAGATTCATAATTCTCAAACCTTTCATCTTCTAGTGTTTTATTCCTTCAGATAAAAAAGAACAACTCATTATGTCTTATTAGTGTTGCCATCTTGGAAAAAGCTCTTGGTTTGGCCAAGGACTTTGTGTGACAGTGAGTCCTGGCAGTGTCTTCTCTCCTGGGGAGTTTCGTTGTTCACCTGAGCCTGTGTGATTCTAGTACTGACTCTCAGAGGCAGGTGGCCCACCTGAGTGCCAAGCTTGTTTATCTTTGGAGGTCCAGCTATTCCTACCTTCTGCTTAGTTATGAGAAATAAAGGGTTTTGCTTTTGGGGGGGAGGAGTTTTTATTCTGCCAAATTAAATTTACCTCCTTTTGAGAAGCTTCCTGGATTGGTTGACTGTCTGTGTTCATACATTTGAGCTGCTTTAACAGAATACCATAGACTGGGTGGCTTATAAACAACAGAAATGTATTTCTCATGGTTCTGGAGTCTGGGAAGTTTAAGACCAAAGTGCCAGGAGATTCAGTGTCTGGTGAGGGCCTACTTCCTAGTTCAATGATGGCTGACTTCTCACTCTAGTAACCTCACAGGGCGGAACGGGCACAGGGGTCTTTGGGGTTTTGTTTCTAAGGGCAGTAATCCCATTCACGAGGGTTCTGCCTTCATGACCTAATTACCTTGCAAAAGCCCTACCTTCAAATACCATCATGTGGGGATTAGGTTTCAACATAGGAGTTTTGGGGGTCTGTAGCACTATCAGACCAGGTATATCTTTATTTCAGCAGGTAATTTGACAACATCTCTCTTGAAATCTATGTATGTACGAGAGGACAAAGATATGAGTGCATTGGTAATCTGCATAGATGAAATTGAATTGGCTCAGGCAACTCTACCACAGACTGTAGATTCAGTTGGTGCCAGCCTGAAGGCTATTCAGAAGGTCATCTTCAACTCTGTTCTACTGGATCTTTAACAACTTGGATAAAGACCTAAGAATATATAGGATAACAGAATTAGAGTTTTAAAATTCTTGGACTAAATGATCTGATGGACTTTATTAGGGATAAATGTAACTTCAAACTATATGTTGGAATACAGTTTGCGAAAACTATTTGGGAAAATAGAAATGCACTTTAATTCATATTTTAAAAATACAAACAACACGAAGTTCAGGATTTTGGTGGACCAAGCTTGGGACTATCCTGCAACATATAATGTGATTATAAAAGAAAAATCTTTGGTTGCATTAGTAAAAGTAAGATGCCTTGAAAGGTGGTAATCCCACTAAATGGCCATACTAGGAATCTTGTTGATTGGTTTTGGATTTCACATGTTTAGAAAGATGTAAATAAAACTAAGTGCTTACACAGTGATGTGTCCTCAGCCAGAGCTTGTAAGGGCTGAATGAAGGAATTTTTCACTTTGATTGATAACTATATTAGCTGTCTCTAACCATTTTCCATAAATGACATAAGCCTATTTCCTAAGATGTATTTTATTTTTGAAATGGCCTGCTTTGTGCCAAGTACATATACTATGACCCCTTCTCCAACTCTTTGAATTAGGTGGTATTATTCTCTTTTATAGATGAGAAACTAGATAAACACAATAGTTAAAAAATGTGGACAGTTTATGCAGCTAATGTAGGGTAGAGCTGGGATTTAGAGTTGGGCTGTTTCCAGTTATATTTTACTGCCTCTGGCCTGAGCATGCCATGAGGCTGGGAGTTGTGGGGACTTCTGCTCTTTGGCTTATGAGCAGGTTAACTCCTGAAAGGCTGTTCATGAGTCCCATTTGCTCATAAGTCCAACATGATACTATATGGTATAAGAGCCAGTATTTATTGAGTATATACTATGTGCCAGGCACTTTTTTAGGATCTTTATACAGAACTAATTTAATTCTGTGGAATTTAATACTTCACAAAACTCAGTGAAGTAATTACCATTATTATCTTCACCTTGCACATGAGGAAACTGAAGCAGGAGGAGTAAGTAGAGGAGCCAGAATTTAAACCAGGTTGTTCCTACAGAGCTCACACTTGTAACCAGAGTCCTTTTTTCGCCTTATGCAAATAACCAGTGTATGTACACAAGGGTGCAAGGTTTTTTTTTTTAATATAATTTATTTTATTATCATTAATCTACAATTACATGTGCAATATTACGGTTATTAAACTACACCTTCATCAGGTCCCCCCCACCAACCCCATTACAATCACTGTCCATCAGCATAATGAGATGCTGTAGAATCACTACTTGTCTTCTCTGAGTTGTACTGCCCTCCCTGTGCCCCCCCAACATTATATCTGCTAATCGTAATGCCCCTTTTTCCCTCTTATCCCTCCCTTCCCACCCATTTTCCCCAGTCCCTTTCCCTTTGGTAACTAATAGTCCGTTCTTGGGTTCTGTGAGTCTGCTGCTGTTTTGTTCCTTCAGTATTTTTTCTTTGTTCTTATACTCCACATATGAGTGAAATCATTTGATACTTGTCTTTTTCGGCTTGGCTTATTTCACTGAGCATAATACCCTCTAGCTCCATCCATGTTGTTGCAAATGGTAGGATTTGTTTTCTTCTTATGGCTGAATAATATTCCATTGTGTATATGTACCACATCTTCTTTATCCATTCATCAACTGATGGACACTTAGGTTGCTTCCATTTCTTGGCTATTGTAAATAGTGCTGCAATAAACATAGGGGTGCATCTGTCCTTTTCAAATTGGGCTGCTGCATTCTTAGGGTAAATTCCTAGGAGTGGAATTCCTGGGTCAAATGGTATTTCTATTTTGAGTTTTTTGAGGAACCTCCATACTGCTTTCCACAATGGTTGAACTAATTTGCAGTCCCACCAGCAGTGTAGGAGGGTTCCCTTTTCTCCACATCCTCGCCAACATTTGTTGTTGTTTGTGTTTTGGATGTTGGCCATCCTCACTGGTGTGAGGTGATATCTCATTGTGGTTTTAATCTGCATTTCTCTGATGATTAGCGATGTGGAGCATCTTTTCATGTGCCTGTTGGCCATCTGAATTTCTTCTTTGAGAAGTGTCTATTCATGTCCTCTGCCCATTTCTTAATTGGATTATTTGCTTTCTGTTTGTTAAGGTGCATGAGTTCTTTATATATTTTGGATGTCAACCCTTTATCAGATACGTTTTTTATGAATATATTCTCCCATACTGTAGGATGTCTTTTTGTTCTACTGATGGTGTCCTTTGCTGTACAGAAGCTTTTCAGCTTGATATAGTCCCACTTGTTCATTTTTGCTTTTGTTTCCCTTGCCCGGGGAGATATGTTCATGAAGAAGTTGCTCATGTTTATGTCCAAGAGATTTTTGCCTATGTTTTTTTCTAAGAGTTTTATGGTTTCATGACTTACATTCAGGTCTTTGATCCACCTTGAGTTTACCTTTGTGTATGGGGCTAGACAGTAGTCCAGTTTCATTCTCTTACATGTAGCTGTCCAGTTTTTCCAACACCAGCTGCTGAAGAGGCTGTCATCTCCCCATTGTATATCCAAGGCACTTTTATCAAATATTAATTGACTGTATATGTTTGGGTTAATGTTTGGATTTTCTATTCTGTTCCACTGGTCTGTGGGTCTGTTTTTGTGCCAATACCAAATTGTCTTGATTACTGTGGCTTTGTAGTAGAGCTTGAAGTCAGGGAGTGTAATTCCCCCTGTTTTATTCCTCCTTCTCACGATTGATTTGGCTATTCGGGGTCTTTTGTGGTTCCATATGAATTTTAGAATTATTTGTTCCAGTTCATTGAAGAAAGCTGTTGGTAGTTTGATAGGGATTGCATTGAATCTGTAGATTGCTTTAGGTAGTATAGCCATTTTGACAATATTTATTCTTCCTAGCCAAGAGCATGGGATGCATTTCCATTTGTTAGTGTCCTCTTTAATTTCTCTTAGGAGTGTCTTGTAGTTTTCAGAGTACAGGTCTTTCACTTCCTTCGTTAGGTTTATTCCTAGGTATTTTATTCTTTTTGATGCAATTGTGAATTGAATTGTTTTTCTGATTTCTCTTTCTGTTAGTTCATCATTAGTGTATAGGAAAGCAACAGATTTCTGTGTGTTAATTTTGTATCCTGCAACTTTGCTGAATTCAGATATTAGTTCTAGTAGTTTTGGAATGGAATCTTTAGGGTTTTTTATGTACAGTATCATGTCATCTGCAAATAGTGACAATTTGACTTCTTCTTTACCAATCTGGATGCCTTGTATGTCTTTGTTTTGTCTGATTGCCGTGGCTAGGACCTCCAGTACTATGTTGAATAACAGTGGAGAGAGTGGGCATCCCTGTCTTGTTCCCGATCTTAGATGGAAAGCTTTCAGCATCTCGCCGTTAAGTATGATGTTAGCTGTGGGTTTGTCATATGTAGCCTTTATGATGTTGAGGTATTTGCCGTCTATACCCATTTTGTTGAGAGTTTTAATCAGGAATGGATGCTGAATTTTGTCAAATGCTTTTTCAGCATCTATGGAGATGATCATGTGGTTTTTGTTCTTCTTTTTGTTGATGTGGTGGATGATGTTGATGGATTTTCGAATGTTGTACCATCCTTGCATCCCTGGGATGAATCCCACTTGATCATGGTGTATGATCCTCTTGATGTATTTTTGAATTCGGTTTGCTAATACTTTGTTGAGTATTTTTGCATCTACGTTCATCAGGGATATTGGTCTGTAATTTTCTTTTTGGTGAGGTCTTTGCCCGGTTTTGGTATTAGAGTGATGCTGGCTTCATAGAATGAGTTTGGAAGTATTCCCTCCTCTTCTATTTTTTGGAAAACTTTAAGGAGAATCGGTGTTATTTCTTCTCTATATGTCTGGTAGAATTCAGAGGTGAATCCATCTTGCCTGGGGGTTTTGTTCTTGGGTAGTTTTTTGATTACCAATTCGATTTTGTCGCTGGTGATTGGTCTGTTTAGTTTTTCTGTTTCTTGCTTGGTCAGTCGTGGAAGGTTGTATTTTTCTAAGAAGTCGTCCATTTCTTCTATGTTTTCCAGCTTGTTAGCATATAGATTCTCATAATATTCTCTTATGATTCTTTGTATTTCTGTGGGGTCTGTCGTGATTTTTCTTTTCTCATTTCTGATTGTGTTTATGTGTGTAGATTCTCTTTTCCTCTTAATGAGTCTGGCTAGGGGTTTATCTATTTTGTTTATTTTTTCAAAGAACCAGCTCTTGGTTTTATTGATTTTTCTATTGTTTTATTCTTCTCAATTTTATTTATTTCTTCTCTGATCTTTATTATGTCCCTCCTTCTGGTGACTTTGGGCCTCATTTGTTCTTCTTTTTCCAATTTCTGTAATTGTGTCTTTAGACTATTCATTTGGGAATGTTCTTCCTTCTTAAATAGGCCTGGATTGCAATATACTTTCCTCTTAGAACTGCCTTTGCTGCGTCCCACAGAAGTTGTGGCTTTGTGTTGTTGTTGTCATTAGTCTCCATATATTCTTTGATTTCTGCTTTGATTTGGTCGTTAACCCATTGATTAATTAGGAGAGTGTTGTTAAGTCTCCATGTATTTGTGAGCCTTTTTGATTTCTTTCTAAAATTTATTTCTAGTTTTATACCTTGGTGATCTGAGAAGTTGGTTGTAGGATTTCAATATTTTTGAAATTACTGAGGTTCTTTTTGTGGCCTAGCATGTGGTCTATTCTGGAAAATGTTCCATGTGCACTTGAGAAGAATGTGTATCCTGTTGCTTTTGGGTGTAGAGTTCTGTAGATGTCTGTTAGGTCCATCTGTTCTAGTGTGCTGTTCAGTGCCTCTGTGTCTTTACTTATTTTCTGTCTGGTTGATCTGTCCTCTGGAGTGAGTGGTGTGTTGAAGTCTCCTAAGATGTATGCATTGCTGTCTATTTACTCCTTTAATTCTGTTAGTATTTGTCTCACATATGCTGGCGCTCCTGTGTTGTGTGCATATATATTTATAATGGTTATATCTTCTTGTTGGACTGACCCCTTTATCATTATGTAATGTCCTTCTTTATCTTTTGCTACTTTCTTCGTTTTGAAGTCTATTTTGTCTGATACAAATACTGCCACACCTGCTTTTTTCTCTTTGTTGTTTGCATGAAATATCTTTTTCCATCCCTTCACTTTTAGTCTGTGTATATCTTTGGGTTTGAGGTGAGTCTCTTGTAAGCAGCATATAGATGGTCTTGCTTTTTTATCCATTCTGTTACTCTGTGTCTTTTGATTGGTGCATTCAGTTCATTTACATTTAGGGTGATTATTGATAGATATGTACTTATTGCCATTGCTGGCTTTAGATTCATGGTTACCAAGGGTTCAAGGGTTGCTTCTTTCCTATCTAACAATCTAACTTAACTTTCTTGTTAAGTTATTGTAAACACAGTCTGATGTTTCTTTCTTTCTCTCCCTTCTTATTCCTCCTCCTCCATTCTTTCTATAATAGGTGCTTTATTCTTTGCCTTTAGTTGGTATTTGGATGGTCTGCTTTCTTTGCTATGATTTTTTTTTCTCTGGTGACATCTTTTTAGCCTTAGGTGTGCTTCCCTCTAGAGCAGTCCATTTAACATATCCTGTAGTGGTGGTTTATGAGAGGCAAACTCTCTCAACTTTCGTTTGTCTGGAAATTGTTTAATCCCTCCATCATATTTGAAGGATAATCGTGCTGGATACAATATTCTTGGTTCGAGGCCCTTCTGTTTCATAACGTTAAATATATCATGCCATTCTCTTCTGGCCTGTAAGGTTTCTGTTGAGAAGTCTGATGATAGTCTGATGGGTTTTCCTTGTAGGTGATCTTTTTTCTCTCTCTAGCTGCCTTTAATACCCTGTCTTTATCTTTGATCTTTGCCATCTTAATTATTATGTGTCTTGGTGTTGTTTTCCTTGGGTCC
>JAVSCE010017556.1:0-21100 GCA_032199065.1 Smutsia gigantea
TAGATCCATTTGAATTTTCGATTTCTTCATTATTTATTCTTGTTAATTATATGCTTCTAGCAATTTTCCCATTTCATCTAGGCTTTCCAATTTTTTGGCATACAATTATTCATATCACTCTCTTATAATCCTTTTCATTTCTTTACGGTTGGTAACAATGTCCTAACTTTCATTTCTTATTTTAGTAATTTCAGTTGTTTTGTTTCTCAAAGTAAAGGGTTAACAAATATTTTGATCATTTCAAAGAACCAGCTTCGTGTTTGTTGAACTTGTCTATTGTTTTTCTGTTCTTTATCTCTGTTCTAATCTTTATTATTTCTTTCCTTCAGTTAGCTTTGTGTTTATTTGTCCTTCACTTCCTATTTCTTCTTTTTAATTTAAGGTTAAAACTCTACTTTAAAAAAAATTATTTTTCAGATGAGTGGTGTAGACATTTAACATCCTATCATTGACACAACTTACCGCCATGAGCATGTTTTCCAATGTGTGTCAGTTTTATATTTTACCTCACAGAATCCCATAAAATTGTGTCTGAATTTCTCTGGCAACTTCCTGTTTATAGTAGTTCAGAGCCTATTTACTAGCTTGCTAATTGAAACTAAGCAGGAAATGTTTTTCTGTTTCTGTATTTTTTTATTATTGACACTTGAGAGCTATAGCATATTAGCACAACTACATGACTATGTTTTACTTAGAAAAACAGTAGTTGGTATGTTTGCATGATTATTTTTGAAAATGACATACTCCTCTTAGAATGTGAAGTTATGCCAATATATTGTTAATCAGGGAAATATTTTTACTTCAGGCCTTAGCAAAAATAATATGTCTTATAATATGGCAGTTTGACTAAATTTATATATTATTTCTGAAGATTAAATGTCTTTTTTGATTAGCATGCAAACTGTACCACCCTTTAAATTATATAACCATTCTCTTCATTTCCACTACCATATTGCTAGGCACTCACATTTTGCATCTTGCTATTTTAGTTTGGCACTTTCCTCACCGCAATCAAGGAAAATTATTTGATGTATTTTAAATACAACCGTGAACTGAACTCATTTCAAGGAAGATGTGCAATCTTATTTGCAAATTTTGATTGGCATCTTGCATAACTGTTTTCACAGTTACCATTTTTGAAATGCCTTTCATTATCAAACTTATCCTTAGTGTCAAACACTAATTTATGTATAATCCAGGGAACAGTTAGCTTTATTTCAGAACTCTTTGATAGTCTTTGTCAAGCATATACTCACCATTCTGTCACTTTTGACAGCTAAAGGAGTGAAATAAAATGTTTTATATTTTCCTCCTTAGTTGCTGAATTAGGTAGGGAAACTTTTCTCTTAAAGTTTGGGTTTCCATTTGAGTTCAATGATTTGGTTTGTTCTGACCTAATAATTATATATTTTGTATGTATGCCTGAACTTCTGTTCACATGTCACAGTGTGTTCATGTAAATCATTTATTTCTCTTGCCTTTTGACTTTCATGAGCGGTATTCAATGTGCCTACTCCTGAAGTGTATAACAGCACATAGTTCTAGTTAACAATTTCTTCTAATGAATGCAACGTGTTATTAACTGATTTTAATTAGATAAGCATTCAATGCTATATATAAACTAGATAAGCGTGAAAGAAAATGAAATCCCCTCTATGAGGAGTTAGAATGATCTTGGTATGAATGAACAGCTTCCTTCTCTGCTACTTTGTCTTCTGACTATGAAGCCTATAGTATCATCATTGTTATGTGTGGCAATAGCACTTCCAGCTATTACACATAAAAAGTGAAATCATCACTTCAACTCAAATCAAAACCACTAAAAAATCTGCAGATATATATTATGCAGCTATTGAACATAGTTTTAAAATTTTCTGTGTGAAATGTGGTATTTTGGGAGACTGCATTTCTTGTATCATCCTTCATTTTTATAAACATCTTTTTTTAGGGGAATTTTTTCCTCATGCATTATTCTTCCAATTATAGATAGGTAGCTAGATAAATTACATATATATACTATAAATATTTTAGTTTTGCTGTATTGATTTGGGATCAAAGAGGAAAATAAAACCAAATATTGAAAGATAGGTTGGTATATATTGACTTGAGAGCCCCCTTCATTTTGAAGGGAAGTAAGTCTAGTACATTAAAAGAGAACTAATTATATTTCTCATATCACTGTAACTTGAAATTTTTAAACTGAAATACAAATATTCCAAGTCATTTTTCTTTCTCCTAGTTCAAGCTTTGCTTTGTGCCCTGAAGCTATCAGGTTTGTGTGCATTTCTGTTTCTTGTGACTCTAGCATTCTATATAGAGGATTAAGGGAATTTATAAGCTATTTCCAGAAATATAAAATCTCATCTGCTCATTTTTAGATGCCCAAGTCCATTAAAAAACTGCATTCTGGTGTGCTTTGAGGAAAAACAGTTATCTGCTAAATGATCAGAGCAGAGGTCTGTTGTACAGTTGTGAGAAAGAAAATTGTTCAGGGTGAGGAAATACCTTAAAATCAGTGTAATGTGCGGGAAGTCATAAGATAGTGCCTTGAAAATTGGTGAAATGAATTTCAAAAAATGAAATGTGGATTAGGACGTTATGGGGAAAGCACATATTTGTGGAAATTTAGAATATAATTCATGAGCTACTGTCTCACATATAGCCTTACTTCAGCTAAAGCAACAGAAAAATCAACCCATATCCATTCTACTTTTATTCAATGCAAACATTAACCATTTTTTAAATTTCCGGACTTTAAAATAATTGTGTGATTTTTTGAAAGTTTCAAATTATGTCATACACACAGACCCACAAGAGCATATACATGTGTGTATGTATTCATAGGCTTGGGTATGCCTGTGTTTCTATGTATATAATTATAATATTATTTATAGTGCCGAAACTACTTTCAAAAGTTTATGAATTAGTAAAAGGTGTCAAAGCCTACCATTCCAAAAAGTTCTTGCAGCTTTACAAATTAAAGAAGAATAAATCAGGAGAAGAATTGCTAAATTTTGGAATAAGTAAGCCATTTATTAAATAATTCGAGTTGTTTCTACGTAGAAATTCTACTGATGGCCCTTATTAATCTTGGCTCAGTTATTTGCATCATAGTACAACTTGTGCAAAAATACGATCTGATCACTTGCCTCCAATTTTTCTCTGGGCCTTCCCTCTGATAAAGAAGAGAAGTGGATATCAGGCCACTCATAAATCCTTTTTTCTCAGGCCTGTAATCTGAATGGAATTTGGAGCAGCCATTGTAAAGCTCTCTAGATCTGATCACTGACAATTTGCAGCTAAGACAGTGGTAGAAAATTCAGCTACCTTGCATTTTAAGAGAGTAAATATTGATCTGACAACTAATGGACAGGATAATTAATAATGCTTCAATGATTGTGTCTTTTCTTCAGTTGTTTTGTGTCTCCTTTCTCCTCATGAGGGCTTTTTGTATATTCTAGATATTTTGCCTCTTTCTTTTTTCTATGCAGAAGATATTTGTTACAAATCTGTTATTGGTGTGCTGATATTTTATTAATTCATAGGCTTTATTTTTTTAAGTAATTTTAGGTTCACAGCAAATTTCAGTGAAAATTTTTCACTTGCCATTCACCTCTGTCACCAAACATGCAAAACCTACCTCACTACTAACATCTCCCATCACAGTGGTAAATTTGTTATAATAAATGAACCTACATTGCACATTATTATCACCCAAAATGCATAGTTTATGTTAGTGTTCAAACTTGATGTACATTCTATAATCTTTGAGAAATGTTTTATGACATGAATCTCCCACTAGTATCATACAGAAGAGTTTCACTGCCCTAAAAAATCCCCTGTGCTCTGCCTATTCATCTCTCCCTTCCCCCAACCTCAGGCAACTACTGATTCTTTTATTGTCTCCATAGTTTTGCTTTTTCCAGAATGTCATCTAGCTGGAATCAAACAGAATGTAGCATTTCCAGACTGGCTTCTTTCATGTGTTTCCTCCAAGTCTTTTCATGGCTTGATAGCTCATCTCTTTTAAGCATTGAATAATATTCTGTTGTCTGGATGTACCATGGTTTATTTATCCATTCACATACTGAGGACATATTGATTGATTCCCAGTTTTGGCAATTATCAATAAAGTTGTTATAAACATAGTGTGCAGGTTTTTCTGTGGAGATTTTTTCAACTCTTTTGGGTTGAAAATATAAAGAGTGTGATTACTGGATCATAAGAATATGTACAATTTTGTAAGAAGCTATATTCAAAGTGGCTGTACCATTTTGCATTTGCACCAGCAAGGAATTAGAGTTCCCACAGCTCCACATCCTTACCAGCATGTGATGTTGTGTTTTAGATTTTAGCCATTTAAATAGGTGTATAGTGGTATCTCCTTGTTTTACTTTTCAATTTCCTAATGATCAGTAATGTTTAGTAATTAATGTTGAGCATGTTTTCTTATGCCATTTGTGTATTTCTGTTGGTGAAGGGTATGGTTAGACCTTTTGCCTATTCTTAATATTAGTTTTTTTTTATTGGGTTTTAAGAGTTCTTTGCATATTTGGGATAACCTTTATCAGATATATGCTTTCTTTGTTTTGTCTTTTGATACTGTGAACAGTGTCTGATAGGACAGAGAGGAAGTTTTTAATTTTAATGAAGTCCAATTATCAAAAATTTTCCTTCAGGGATTGTGCTTTGGTATTGTATTTAAGAAGTCATAATCAAATCCAAGGCCACCTAGATTTTCTCCTTCTAGGAGTTGTATAGTCCTTTTTTTTTCCTTTTTTCTTTTACTTTTAGGTCTATGTTGTTTTTGAGCTAATAATCGTGAAAGACGTAAGGTCTATGTCAAGATTTATTTATTTACTTTTTGGTATGTGGATGTCCAGCAATATTCATTGAGAAGACTATCTTTGCTCCATTTTATTTCCTATACTCCTTTGTAAAAGATCAGTTTACTATAATTATATCAGCCTATTTCTGGGCTCTCTATTCTGTTCCATTTATCAATTTGTCTATTCTTTCAAAAATTTTATCAATTTGTTATTCTTTTAATGTCTTAGTGTCTTGACACTGTAGCTTTATAGTAAGTCTTGAAGTTGGGTGGTGTCAGTCTTTCAATTTTTTTTTCTTTTATATTATGTTGGCTATTTTAGGTCTTTTGCCAGTCCATCTACACTTTAGAGTGAATTTGTTCCTATCCACAAAATAACTTGTTGGGATTTTGATTGCAATTATATTAAATCTTTAGATTAAGCTTGGAAGAGCTGACATCTGGACAATATTGAGTCTTCTTATTAATGTACATGGAATACCTCTCTGCTTATTTATAAATTTTATGTCTTCCATCAGTTTTATAGTTTCCTCCTAATGATCTTGTACATATTTTGTTAGGTTTACACCCAAGTATTTCATTTTTTTCGTCCTAATGTGAATGGTATTGTGTTTTGAATGTCAAATTTCAAGTGTTCATTGCTGGAATATAAGAAAGCAATTAAGTTTTGTATATTAACCTTGTGTCCTGAAATATTGCTATAATTGTTTATTAGTTCCAGGAGTTTTGTTTGTGTTTATGCCTTCATATTTTCTACATAGACAGTCATGGTATCTCCAAATAAAAACAGACTTATTTCCATCTTCACTACCTGTAAACTTTTTGTTTGTTTTTCTTGTTTTATTGCATTAGCTAGGACTCTAGTACAATGTTGAATAGGACAGTACTAAAAGGTATCCTTGTCTTGTTCTTGATCTCAGCAAGAAAACATCTGCTATCTCACCTTTAAGTATAATGTTTACTATAGAACTTTCCCCTTTATTTCAAGTTTACAGTTTTTTTTTCTTTGTTATGATTGGGTGTTGGATGTCAAATATTTTTATTCACTTTTTGATATCATATGATTTTTTTTCTTTACCCTGTTGATGTGAATTACATTAACTGATTTTCAAATATTGAACCAGCCTTGCATACCTGGACTAAATCTTATTTGGTTATGGAACATAATTCTTTATATATATATTTCCTACTATTTAATAATGACATAGAAGAATTTTGCATGCAGTATATAACCTCATTTATAAAGGTTAAAAATGTTTTCCTAGGAAAGTTGCTTTCCATTTATATTCCCTAGTAGCTCAATTTGAATTTTAATATAACTGAATTATCACTGTCTTAATTTAACATTTGAAATTCATATTTAAACATATGTGAGTATGCATGTATGTTTGTATGTCTGTAAACATATTTAATTTTGACTGAAAGGATCCTTAAAAAAGCTTTGTTGATAATTATGTTTCAGTATTTTTCCTTTAAAAACACATTGCAAAATGGCATGGAGTGCAAAACAGTCTTGCAGTGTTTCATTCCATATAACATTTTGGATATCTTGGAAGCTTTTATCACCAAGACTGGAGATCCTTAAGAACTAACCATTATCCTTTATATTATCTGTTGTAAGAAATATGTTACAAATGGCTCCACAAAACCAATGTAAGTATGTAAATATTTCTGTTTTAACCACTTAATCCCTTGATCTAATAAGTCCCTCTTTGGCCTCTCTGTTCTCTTTGAATCGTCTAACAACGCTGGGAGACCATCCATTCAGAAATGAGAAAAGACATAGTAAGAAGAGTCCGGAATCATATTACTCCTATCCTGACATTAAAAGTCATGGCTATTTTTTTCCTTTCAACCACTGAAATATTTTGACTGCTCCCCCTCTTCATAGAGAATACTATTACATGTTCGCTTTCATGAAGAAATAAACCTGACTACCTCCAATTTTGCACATTAGTCCATGCCCTTCAGTGCCTCCCATGTGAATAAACCTCCTGATGATTACTAAAAGAACTTTCTGTGACCTCTCTTATTAGAATTTCATGGAAAAAAACACTTTCACACTGAAACTATCAAATGAATTTAAGTATAATTATCAAACTGTTTTTTAACAGTTATTTTTAGTGTTTTTATCATAAAGATATTTAAAAATGGTTAATATAATATACAAGTAGTATTTTTTAATATTTTTATTTTATATGTTAAGTCCCTGTATATTCTTTGTATAACTTTGTACACTCTTTTTATAACTCTTTCTATATCTATCAAACTAATCAAAATTTAATTTTGAGAAGAGGAAGTTTTCCTGAATTGAAAGGTTGTAAATGTCAATTTCATTCTCATTGTTGACATCCTTTTCAGAATTTTTCATATCATATTTAACTTTTACTAAAGCAGCTGTTCCTAGGAGGAAGCATAAACACTCTTCCTTAATCTGAAAAATAAATAAAGCATTACACATATCAAATTTAATAAAGATCACAAATAAACATCCAATAAATGAACTGTAGATATAAATAACAATTTATCAATTAAATGAATTTCCCAAGTAATAAAGTTGAATTTATTTGCTTGGTTCTGGAGTGATTTATTTGTCCTATGAAAGGGGTGTTAGAAAGTGGTTTTAGTAATTCTTAGGAAGATAACTCACAATGGCAATACTGAGAGACAATGGCTGAGGTTGAGACCCCATAGAGGCAATATGTATTTTTTGTATTTTTGTTTTTTTACATGAACATGGGTAAGTAGCTTTATTCTGTCTGGAGGAGGGAGTAGCCTATATTTTTGAGAAATTGAAAACTTTAAAACATCCATGAGTATGGAACCAAAAGAGTGGGCTCCATTCCAATCAAAACGACTTACTTAGTGACCAGTAAAAAGTTTTAGATAATAAGCATACAGTCATCTTTGCTTGGAATGTGGCCTAAGTAAGACTCTTTATCCAAAGTAACAATATGTAACAATGACTGTTAATATCCTGTTGGGCATGATTGTATTCTAGACACATACTTTGGTATGAAAGCAGGACTTAGAACTTCTTACAAGTTCATGTTTGAACTCTTGAAAGCCCAGGGTTTTTAGATAATTCAAAGAAATCATAGGAGACCAAGAGGGAGTTATTAGATTAAGGTTTTAATTGGATAAAGTAGAAATGCAACCATATTTACACCCAAAATTATGGAACAGTTTGGACACACCACAAAATATAAATTTTCATTACTAATTGAGTTCACCTGTATTAAGGATAAATTTTCATGATATCTGTTTGACAGAGTGAAATTCTGCAAGACTGTTGTCTGTTTGGTGATATTTAAAAATATTCAAAAAGAAAAATATAATTAACATTAAAATAAAAGATTTTAGATACTTTATGTGAAAATTAAACATAATATTAATTTTAAATGTTTAAATCTAACAGTGATGATACAGTAATATTGTAATTCAACATAATTTACCAGGGAATATAAAAAGATAATTAATTTACTGAAATTACAAGTTAACAATAAAATAATGTAAAATACAGAAAAGGATAATAAACCAAAAGCTTAGGAAAACTTTTTGCAAAATATATAAAGACTAAGAATATAAGTCATAAAACAATGGTGAAATAGGCAACAGCTATGAAGGGGCATGTCATAGAAAACAAATACAAATATTGACCACTACTAATAAAAGAAATGCTATAAGTATAATGTTTACATGTAAATAGGCTACACACACACACACACACAGACACACACATACAATCTAAACTTGGGAGTGAGAATCCATTTAATTTCATTTAAGGTAATTTGATAAAATGTATCAGAATGTAGAATGTATATATCCGTAGACCCAATTATCCTATTACTTGAAATTCACTTAAATGTACAAGTTTATGAGAGGTAGTCTAGAATTTGCTTATTATGATATTTTAAAATATGTAAATTAATGGATTCAAATTAAATATTAATTTATAGAGGACTAATTATGATGCATACACATACGCATTTGAATATGTGGTAACGATTTTATGCACATTTCCAACACCTAGAGCAGTGCCTGGTGCATAGTAGAAGCTCAATAAATATTTGTTGAGTGAGTGTATATATAGGATATGAATTCTTCTGGGATTTTTAAGAAAAAAATGTGTATTTTTTTGGAAGAAAACTTATTAATCAGCGATGTGCACTATTGATGCAATAGTGAGATAGCCCTGCATTATCCAGTGTATTTTATTAGTGTAAACCTTGCTGCATCAACACAAAATTGTAAAATGTATTCCTTTACAGTTAAATTCTAATATAATTGCCCTTGGAGTTGAACTATAATAAACTCAATAATAATAATAATAATACCCCAAAAGTCTAAATCACTTCAAGAATTAATTTGAAAACATTTATCTGTCGGGAAGTTTGGCAATAAAAATTAGAGGATTGTATACTGAGATTCTGTGTGATATTGGCTTTCAAAAAAAGATTTTAATTCTTATTAAGTTTTGAAAGCCACAGAATTTCTCTAATATTTTCATCTTAGGTATGAGATTAAGCAGAGGGAATATATTTGCCCAATGTCACCCAGCTAGTTAATGGCTGAATAAGACAAGAAACTTACACAGCAGTGCCATTTCCCTTAAATAAATCAATATATTTTGAAAAATAATAAATATATAACGAAATGGAGACACGCAGTTTAATTAAATCAACCTTAGAAATATTTGAGAAATTGAAATGACTGAATTCAAATAACGCAGGTTCAAGTCTCCAAGAATAACTTATACATGTTTATCAAATAATTCCTCATTGTATCTGAACACCAAAGAAGAGTTGGAGAATTATGAGACATTGAAAATTAATATAGGAACTTGTATGTATTAATTTTCTGGAGTTTCTTTCGTAACTTAACTTCCTGATTAATTTATTCTTTTATCATTACACAAACTCCTTCCTTATCTCTCATGACACTTTTTTACTTAAGGTCTGTTTTATATTTTATAACTGCCCCTTCTTTCTTTCATTTGTCATGTGCATGAAATAATTACTTCATTTCAGACTGTATGTGCCCTAAAATCTAAAGTGAGTCTCTTGTAGACAGCATACAGTTGGGTCTTGCTCAAGTATCCATTCTGCCACTTTATATGTCTTATAGAGAGTTTAATTCATTTATGTTTAAAGAGATTATTAATATGAACAGACATACTTTGGCCTTAAGAATTTTGTTTTATATTTTGTAGTTCTATTGTTACTCTTTTCCTCTCTTGCTGTCTCCCTTATGTTTTGTTGACTTTTTTGTAGTGGTATTCTGATTTCTTTTTTTGTATGTATTTTTAATTTTGTATTTATCTTATTTATGTATCTTTTTGATGTTTCCATGAGGTTTACATAAAGTATTTTATAACTATTTTATGCTGATAGCAACTTGACTTCAATCACATGAAAAATTCTACACTGTTACTTCTTTCCCCACACTTTGTTGTTGATGTCACAACTGGAATCTTTTTATATTGTGTATCAATTTAAAATTGTGTTATGTTTATCCTTAATATTTTTGTCTTAACTTTTCTACTAAAATTAAAAGTGATTTACACACCACCACTACAGTATTAGTGTCCTATAGTTGTTTATATTTAACTCCACAAATGAGTTTTATACTTTCACATGCTTTCATATTTCTATTAAGTGTCCTTTCATTACAACATGGAGAACTCCCTTTAACATTACGGTCAATGTTAGGTCTAGTGGTGAGGAACTCTGTCAGCTGTTGTTTGTCTGTAAAAGTATATATCCCTTCTTCATTTTTTAATCCTATTTTTCTACAGTACTTCTAGGTTTAACAAAATTGAGAAGCTGCAGAGATATCCCACATAACTACTGCTCCAACACATGCATAGCCTATTCCATTATTAATATCACTAATCGGAATAGTGCAAATTATCTAAAGATAAGCCTACATTGATACATCATAATTTCCCCAAGTCTGTAGTTTACCTTAGGGTTAGCTCTTAGTGTTATTAATTCAATGGGTTTGGACAAATATATAATGACATGAATCCATAATTATAATATCTTCCAGAGTACTTCACAGTGTCTTAAAAATTCTCTGTACTCAGATTCTTTATCATCCTCCCCACCCAAGGCAATTGATCTTTTTATTGTCTCCATAGTTTTACCTTTTCTAGAATGGCATATAGTTGGAACGATGGAGTATGAAGCCTTTTAAGATTGACTTTATTCATTTAACAATATTCATTTTTTGTTTCATCATGTCTTTTCATAACTTGATATATTATTTATTTTCCATGCTGAATAATATCCCACTGTCTGAATGTACCACAGTATCTTTCTTTTTACCTCCTTAAAGACCTCTTGATTGTTTCCTAGTTTTAGTCATTATGAAAAAAGTTTCTATTAACATCTGTGTATGGGACTATGTGTCGGCATAACTTTTCAGCTACTTTGGGTAAATACTAAGGAGCATGATTGTTGGATCATATGGTAAGAGTATGTTTAATTTTGTAAGAAACCACCAAAGTGTCTTCCAAAGTTACTGTAGAATTTTGCATTCCCATCGGCAATGTAGGAAAGTTCCTGTTGCTCCACATCCTTGTCAACATTTGGTATTGTCAGTGTTCTGGATTTGGGGCATTCTGATAGGTAGGTAGTGGTATCTCATTTTATTTTGCATTTCCATGGTGATATATGATACGGAGTATGTGTTTATATGCTTATTTGCTATCTGTATATCTGTATATCTTCTTTGGTGAGGTGTGCTTTAAGGTCTTTGGCCCATTTTTAAATCAGGTTGTACTGTTGTTGTTTCAGAGTTCTCTTTTACTTTGGATAACAGTCCTAGATCAGATGTTCCTTTTGCAAATATTTTCTCTGAGTCTATGGTTTGTCTTCTTATTCCCTTGATACTGTCTTTCACAGCAAAGACATTTTTAATTTTAATGAAGTACAGTTTCACAATTATTTCTTTCATGGGTTGTGTCTTTGGTGTTTTATATAAAAAGGTACCACTATACCCAAGGTCATCTGGGTTTTCTCCCACATTATCTGCTAGGAGTTATATAGTGTTGCATTTTAGTTTAGGGTTAATAATCCATTTTGAGTCAATATTTGTAAAGAATATAAGGTCTCTGTCTAGATTTATTTTTTGCATGCATATATGTTGTTATTCCAGCACTGTCCTGATTATTGTAACTTTATAGTAAGGGTATCATCAGTCCTCCAAATTTGTCTTCTCCTTCAGTATTGTAGTGAAAACTTTTGCTTCTCCATATAAGTCTTAGTGTAAGTTTTTTCAATATCCATAAAACAATGTGTTAGTATTGTGATTATAATTTTATTGAATTCATAGTTCATTGATTTTGTTCATTAGAGTTTTGAAGTTTTCTTCACAAAGCTCTTATACATATTTTGTTACATATTCACATAAGGAGTTCATTTTGGGGCAGTGCTAATATAAATGATACTGAGTTTTTAATTTCAAATTCTACTTTTTCATTGTCGGTATATAAAGTGATTGGTTTTTGTATATAAACTTTGTATCTTGCAACCTTGCTGTAATCACTTATTAGTTCCAGGAATTTTAGGACAATATTTTTGGATTTTCTACATAGAATATCATGTTATCTGTGAGGAAAGAAAGTGTTATTTCTTTTCTGATAATCTGAAAACGCTTTATTTCTTTTCCTTGCCCCACTGCATCACCAAGGACTTCTAATAAGATATAGAAAAGGTGTGAGATACAGCTGCAATAGGGTTGGAAAAAGATGCTGGCATGAGACTTTAGGCAGAAAACTGCTCCCAAAATCACATAAGACACAAAAATACAGCAAATACAACTAACCCTGAAAAGGTGACACAAAGACTACAGAACAGATTGCCTACATCTGGGGAAAAGAGAAGACCTAACAGAAAAGGGTAAAGTAGCAAAGCTATGATCCACTGAGACAGAAGCCCTCCCCCAGTCCCAGCCCATAGGCAGGAGGAAGAGGAACAGAGTAGGGAGGGAATAGAAGCCCAGGACTGCTGAACACCAAGTTCTGGAGATCTTCTCTGAGAGAATGAACCCATATTACATGGAGCTTTGGAGAGTAGTGGGGTTGGAAAGCAAAGATGGGTGGAATACTCAGAGAGACAGATTCTAGTGCTTGTGGAGAACAGGTACACAAAGCTGGCTCCCTTTGGACAAAAGAAACACAGGCAGTCTGAAAGACTTCCCAGCAGTAACAGGGATGCTAAAGTGGCAAAGATTACACAGAGCTAGCTGCACAGGAGAAAGGGCAGGTGGACAAAATCATCTCAACACATTGATCCCACCAGTTTGGAAACTCTCAGGAGCTTCAGATGCTCCATTCCCCTGGCTGTGAGTGCAGTGCCAAAGTCCCCAGCTGTGATATGCACACTGTCACTCCTTCCCCCTGGCAGGGATATGAAGTAATTTTGAGGAAATAATTGCTAAAAATTCCCCAGTCTTGGGAAGGAAATAGTCTCTCAGGTCAGGGAAAGGCAGAGATATCCCAACACAAGGAACCCTAGAAGAAAATACCAAGACATATAATAATTAAAATGGCAAAGATCAAGGACAAGGAGAGAGTATTGAAAACAGCCACAGAGAAAAAAAGATCACTGATAAAGGTAACCCCATCAGGCTATCAACAGACTTCTCAGCAGAAATTTTACAGACCATAAGGGAGTGGCATGATATTTAATGCAATGAAACAGAAGAATACTTAAGCAAGAATACTCTATCTGGCAAGATTATATAAATTTGAAGTAGCATTAAACAATTTCCAAATGAGCAAAAGTTGAGGGAATTTATACCCATGAACAGTCTCTACAATATATTTGAAAGGGACTTCTCTAGATAGAAGTGCTCCTAAGGCTAAATAGCAGTCATCATAATTAATAAAACCACAGTAAAGGAAGTAGACCAATTAATTACTAAGAAAATACAAAATTAAATCAGCTACTCACAAAGTTAGTGAAGGGATACACAAAGAGTACAGAATATGACATCTAATGTATAAAGGTGGCGGAGGATGAAGAAGAGGGGAGAAAAAAAGAACCTTTAGATTATGCTTGAAATAGCATAATAAGCGAGTTAAGACAGACTGTTAGATAGTAACAAAGCTGCCCTTAAACTTTGGTAACCACAAATCTAAAGCCTACAATGGCAGTAAGCACTTATCTTTCAATAATCATTCAAAATGTAAATGGACTGAATGCACCAATCAAAAGACAGAGTTACAGAGTGGATTAAAATAAAGACCCATCTATATGCTGCCTACAAGAGACTCAGATCAAATGCAGACATACACAGACTAAAAGTGAAGGGATAGAAAAAGATATTTCATGCATATAAAAGCAGGATTAGCAGTACTTACATCAGACAAAACAGATTTTAAAACAAATAAAGTAACAAGAGACAAAGAAGAACATTATAAAATCATAATGATGTCAGCCCAACAAGAGGATATAACCATTTAAAATATCTAGGCACCTAATATAGGAACACCCAAATATGTGAAACAAATACTAGCAGAATTAAAGGGGAATACAGAACTCAATTCACTCATTGTAGGAGACTGAAAAACACCACTACCATTAAAAGAATGATAAACCAGACAAAATAAATAAGGAGACAAAGACACTGAACAATGCATTACAACAGATGGACCTAATAGACGTCTACAGAACACTCCACTTAAAATCAGCAGAATACACATTCCTCTCAAGTGCACATGGAATATTTTCCAGAACAGATCACATACTAGGCCACAAAGGTCCTGAATAAATTCAAAAAGATTGAAATTGTGCCAAGCAGCTTCTCAGGCAACAAAGGTATGAAGCTATAGATAAATTATGCAAAGAAAACAAAACAGTCTACAAACACATGGAGGTGTAACAATATGCTCCTAAATAATCAATGGATCGATGACCAAATTAAACAGAGATCAAGTAATATATGTAGACAAATGAAAACCACTCAACAGCCCAAAACCTGTGAGATACATCAAGGGCAGTTTGAAGACTAAAGTGTATTGTAATACAGGCTTACCTGAAAAAGAAGAACAATCCCAAATAAACAGTCTAAATTGACAATTAATGAAACTAGACAAAGAAGAACAAATGAGGTGCAAAGTCAGGAGAAGGAGGGACATAATAAAGATCAGAGCAGAAATAAATAAAATTAAGAATAAAACAATAAGAAGAATCAATGAAACAGGAGCTGGTTCTTTGAGAAAATAAAGATACAAACTCTGAGCCAAATTTATAAAGAAAAAAAGAGTGTACACATGATATTGTACACATATAAACAGAATCAGAAATGAGAAAGGAAAAATCACCACAGACACCACAGAAATACAAAGAATTGTTGTAGAATACTATGAAAAATTATATGCCAACAAATACTATTCACATTGGATAACCTAGAAGAAATGGACAACGTTCTAGAAAAATACAACCTTCCAAGACTGACCCAGGAAGAAATGGAAAATCTGAACAGACCAATTACCAAAAATAAAATTGAATTGGTAATAAAAAAAAAAATCTAAGTACAAAACTCCCAGACCAGATGCCTTTACCACTGAATTTTATCAAACATTTAAAGAAGGCATAATACCTATCCTCCTTAAAGTATTCAAAAAAAGTGTAAGAGGAGGAAATACTTCTAAACTCATTTTATGAGGTCAGCATCACTCTAATACCAACACCAAAAACACCACAAAAAAAATTACAGACCAATATCTCCTATGAACATAGATGTGAAAAGCCTCAAAAAATATTAGCAAACTGCATTATAAAAAACTTCAAAAAGATCATCCATCATGACCAAGTTGGGTTTATTCCAGGGATGCAAGGATGGTACAATATTCAAAAATAAATCAACATAATATACCACATTAACAAAAAGAAGCACATAAATCACATGCTCATCTCAATAGATACTGGAAAAACATTTGACAAAATTAAACATTCATTCATGATAAAAACTCCCAACAAAATGAATATAGAGGGCAAGTACCTCAACCTAATAAAGGCCATATACAACAAACCTGCAGCCAAAATCATACTTAACAGATAAAAGCTGAAATCTTTTCCTCTAATATCAGGAAGAAGACAAGGATACCCACTCTCTCCACTTTTATTCAACATAGTACTGGAGGTCCTGGCCACAGCAATCAGACAACACAGGGAAATAGGGGGCATCCAGATTGGTAAGGAAGATTTTGAACTGTCACTCTTTGCAGATGACATGATATTGCACATAAACATAAAGAATCCACCCCAAAACTACTAGAACTAATAACTGAATTCAGCCAAGTTGTAGGATAAAAATACAAAGAAACTGTTGCATTCCTATTACTAATGATGAACAAGCAGAAAAAGAAACCAGGAAAACAACTCCATTTACAATTGCATTGATAAGGGTAAAATACCTAGGAAGAAACTTAACCAAGGAGGTGAATTACCAATACCCTGAAAATCCATATTTTTATAAATGCTTATTCTGAATTTATTGATATGATCATGTGATATTTTTAGCCTCTTTTTTTTATTGAGTCTTCAAGTATATGTCCAACCTGCCTTCTGATGACTCTGCACTAGCTGTTTCCTCTTTCCAGAATCCCCTCCATCTCCACCTTCCCCAACAGTATTCTCTGAGACAAATTTCAACCCCTCAGAGAAGGTTTCCCTGACCCATCATTCTAAAGTAGTTACTTAGTCACAGTCATACTACAATATTGCAGTTTTCAGCCTGATTAGCATTTGTTACTAGCAAAGAATTTAACTGTGCTTTTGTTTATTTCTTTTTGTATTGAAGTATCATTGATATCCAATCTTATATCTGTTTCAAATATACAACACTGTGGTTAACGGTTAGCTATATTATTAAATCCTCAACCCCTCTAGTGCAATTACTATCTGTCAACATAGAAAGATGTTAAAGAATCATTGATTATGTTCTCCATGCTCTACAACTATCCCTGTGACCAACTTACATTATGATTGAGAATTTTTGTGCCCCTTTATCCCCCTCCTCACCCAACCATCCCAACCACTCTACTGTGGTAACCACTAGTCACTTCTCAGTGTTTAATTAACTGCTGTTTTGTTCTTTCTGTTTTGCTTTTTTTTATATTCCATAAAGAAGTGAAATCATATGCTATTTATCTTTTACCACTTGCTTTATTTCACTGAGCATAATACCCTCTAAATGTAAACATATTGTTGCAAGTGGGAGGATTTTTTGATGGCTTAATAGTATTCCATTTTGTATATGTATCACCTCTTTTTTATACATTCACATATTGAATGACACTTTGGTTGCTTCAATATTTTGGCTATTGCAAATAATGCAGCAATAAACCCAGGGGTGCATATATCTTTTTTTTAAACAATAGATTAAGTAATTTTAATAAACAGAATAATAGCCTCAACATATAGAAAAGGAAATATATACAGGCCACCTACCTCTCTTTCCTTCAGTTTTTTTTTAGTTTATTTTGATACCATTAATCTACAATTAAATGAGTAATATTATGGTGACTACACTACCCCCTTCATCAGGTCCCTCCCCAACCCCATTACAGTCACTGTCTATCAGCATAGTGGCATATATCTTTTTGACTCATAGATTCTTCTTACTTTGGGTAAATCTGTAGAAGTGGAATTATTGGGTCAAATGGTATTTTCTGATTTTTAGTTTTCTGAAGGACCTGCATATTGCTTTCCACATTGATTTTACCAATTTACATTCCCACTAACAGTGTAGGAGGGTTCCCATTTCTCCACATCCTCACTAACAATTATTAAATCTTTTATTTTGGTTGTTGGGCATTCTAACTGGTGTGAGGTGATAGATCATTGTGGTTTTGATTAGCATTTCCTTGATGAGTAGCTATGTGGAGCATTTTTCATGTGCCTGTTGGCCATCTGTATTACTTCTTTGCAAAAATGTTCAGTTCCTCTGCCCATTTTTAATCAGTATATTTGTATTTTTGGTGCTGAGGTGTTTGAGTCCTTTATATATTTTTTATGTTAACTCCTTATTGGATAAATGGTTTATGAATATATTCTCCCATACTGTAGGTTGTCTTTTTGTTCTGTTAACGGTGTTATTTGATGTACAGAAGATTTTAGCTTGAAGTAGTCCCACTTGTTCATTTTTTATTTTGTTACCCTTGCTTGAGAAGGTGGGTACAGGAAAAAATTACTCATTTTTACATTCATATTTTTACCTGTTTTCTTCTAAGAGTTTAATGTATTACATCTAGGTTTTTTATTCATTTTGAGTTTACTTTTGTGTAATTACACAGCAATCCAGTTTCATTCTCTTCAATGTAACTGTCCAGTTTTCCCATCCAGTTATTGAAGAGATTGTCTTTTCCCCCATTGCATATTCATGGCTAATTTTTCACATATTAATTGACCATATATGTGTGGGTTTATATCTGGGCTATCTATTCTTTTCCATTCATCTATAGTTCTGTCCTTGTGCCAATACCAAATTGTTTCAATTACTGTAGCTTTGTAATAGAGCTTGAAGTTAGGCAGTGTAATATCCCCAGCCTTGTTCTTTTTACTCAGGACTGCTTTGACTATTCAGGGCCTTTTGTGGTTCCATATGAATTTTAGAACTATTAGTTCAAGTTCACTGAAAAATGCTATTGTAATTTTGATAGGGATTGCAATGAATCTGTAAACTGCTTTGGGCAGGATGGCCACTCTGACTATATTAATTTTTCCTGTCCATGAGCATGGGATAGATGTCCATTTATTTGTGTGTTCCTTAATTTCTCTCAAGAATGTCTTATATTTTTCAGAGTACAGGTCTTTTACCACCTTAATTAGGTGTATTCCTAGGCATTCTATTTTCTTTGATGAAATTGTTCTCCTGATTTCTCTTTCTGCTAGTTCATTGTTAGCACATAGGAACCCAACAGATTTCTGTGTTAATTTTGTATCTGTCAGCATTGCCAAATAAAGTTATTAGTTGTAATAATTTTTTGGTGCAGTCTTTAAGATTTTCTATGTATAATATCATATCATCTGCCAATTGTGATATTTTAACTTATTCCTTACCAATTTGTATTCCTCTGATCTCTCTCTTGTCTTATATCATGGCCACACCCTGCAGTACTATGTTAAATAAAAATGGTAGGTCTGGAAATTGTTATTTTGTTCCTGATCTTAGAGGAAAAGCTTTCAGCTTTTCAGCATTAAATATGATGTTAGCTGTGGGTTTGTCATATATGGCCTTTATTATGTTGAGGTACTTGCCCTCTGTACCCATTTTGTTGAGAGTTTTTATCATGAATGGATGCTGAATATTGTCAAATGCTTTTTGGCATCTATTGGGATTGACATGGTTTTTATCCTTCTTTTTGTTAATATGGTTTATGATATTGATTGCTTTATGACTGTTATACCATCCTTGCATCCCTGGAATAAATCCCACTTTGTAGTTATGGATGATCTTTTTGATGTATTTTTGAATTTGGCTTGCCAATATTTTGTTGATGATTTTTGCATTTATGTTCGTAGGTTTTAGTTTTGTGGTTACCAAAAGTTCAATGATAGCTTCCTTACTATATAACAGTCTATATGAAGTTGCTGACTGCTCTATTTCGAACACAATCTAAAAGTATTTTTCTTCTTTTTTCTCCTCCACACTTTATGTCTTAAATATAATAATCTGAAATTTTTGTCCATCCCTTGACTGATTTTGTGTATAGTTGGTTTTAGTACTTTCATTCTTTTTCAATTTCATACTTGCTTTGTAAGAAATTGATTGTCTGTGTTTACCATGGGATTATTTTCACTGGTGAAAACTATGTAGGCTTAGTAATATTTCCATCTACAGCAGTCCCCTTAAGATATCCTGTAATGCTTGTTTAATAATTTTAAATTACTTAAACCTTTGTCTATCTGAAAATTATTCTATCTCTGCTTCAAATTTGGATGATAATCTTGCTGGACAGAGGATTCTTGCTTGAAGTTTCATCTGTTTCAGTACAGCAAATATTTCCTGACACTCCCATTTGGCCTGTAATGTTTATGCTGAGATGTCTGCTGATAGCCTTAAGCAGTTTCCCTTAAGAAATGTTTTTTCTCTCTCATGCTGCTTATAGTACATTGCAATATTTCCAGAATCTCTCACCTGGCCTTAGAGCATCTTCATATCAATAGGTGATTACAGGGGTGGGGAAAGCGAGGGTATATGTGGACCAGAGAGGTTTGGTGGGGTCCTGTTTGCTGCCAGGTTGTGAAAGACATAGGCAAGCAGAAGTGGGCCACTGCATGTAAGAAATAAATGGGTTTCTCCCACTTTATTTCTCCCTTTGACTGATCTCAGTTTTAAAGGTATTTAGCCCCAGACAGGGAAAATATTTTCCTCCCTGAGTTACATCTGACAGTAGTCAGCAGGACCTCTGAACCTAAAATACATCTTCATGAGTTCTACCTTTGAGCAGGTTGCCCCTAGAGATGGTGGGGAGAATCACAGAAATCCTGGTGGATGGTGGGGAGGCCCCAGTGGCTGCAGTGGTGCAGGGTGCAGCTTCATCCTGGAGCCCCCTATCTGTGGGGCTTCCAATTGGTGAGCCCCTAGTGAGGAATTGGCCAATGGTAAGGCACATCCTAGAGGGGTGAGGCCTTCCCCAGGGGAAGGGTGGAGACACAGGAAGCTATGGAATTAGCTCTCCATGAGTTAGGAGACTGCTTAGATGCCCTGAGTGGCCATGTAGAAGCTGGGATTGTGCAATATCTGCTTCTCGGGATAGTGGAAATGGTTATAAAGGAGAGGGAGAGGCTTTGACAGAAAAGAAAAACATTTCAGCATTGCTTGGAGGAGCTGGAAGATGACCTATGGGATGCCCTTAAGAAAGAGAGACAGTTATTGAGAAGGCAGGTCACAGTCCTGGAAGACATGTTAGCAGCGAGTGAGGAGGCAGCAGGAGAATCCGTGTTGCAGGAGGCCATGGGTGAAGTGGAGGAAAGAGTGGTGCCTTCAGCCTCAGAGATGGTAGAGGAGGTGTTGGGAGAGGATGAAAGTGGAGCCGAGGGCCAATCTGTTGTTGAGGATACTGCCTGAGGCATCAGTGTCTCCCACATTAAAGACCCACCAGTTGTAACCAAGAAAATAAAAATGCAAGAACTGTGGGCTCCACATGGGGAGAAGCACTCCCCAGGTTGTGCTGCACTTCATGCTCTGCATCTATACCCAGAATGAGCTGGTGGACATGAGAATGTGTCTTTGGCATAAGCCATTGGAACCTCT
>JAVSCE010017557.1:0-60797 GCA_032199065.1 Smutsia gigantea
TTTTCACCTTTCCTATTAATAAAAGTTCTGGGTCAGAAGGTCACACTCTCAGGAGAGCCTGAGTTTAATGAGTCAAAGGCCAAGGAAAGGAGCTGTGGGCAGTCTCTAAGCAATGCCATAATTTAAAGGAAGTAATGATTTTTTCTTATAAAGCAACGACAGTAGTTTGCCTCCCCACCTCCCCACCTCCCTGTTTTAATAGTCTTTAAATTTGCAATATTTTATTACTCCAAAACTTAGGTTTTCATCTGTTAATTATTTTACTGTATCTTGTTTAGAAATTTACTTTTAGCTGGGAAAAAAATCTTTCTTCAAAATATCAGTTATGCCAATGCTAAGGAGCTTCAATTACAATGTAGCATGCATAATGACCTAATGCTCGTGCTTGCAAAAGCATAAATGTTGTAAACTAATTTAGAAGTTAATTTTTTGAGTTGAAAAACATAATTCATCTAGACAGTGCTTTATGTCTATAAATAAACAAAAGCAACCCTGATTCCCAGAGTCCAGCCCTTGTGTGGCTGCTAGAAGCTCTTGTTCTCTGCTACTAGAAAAGGGGTCCATAGGTGCTCATAAAGAAGACACTTCAGGAAGAGCTGAGGCTCTTTTCTGTTCTCAGTTCCTTCCATAGTCAAGGATGGTTTTATGAAGGTGTGGGTGTATATTAGGTCGACTACATTTCAAACATTAGTGTACTCATGTACATATACACATATATGCCACCTGCCCTGTTCAGCTTTGTGCATCTTTCATAAAGCACAGAACATTGCCTTACACATGTTGGCCATGAAGTGAGTGTTTGTTAGACTGAAATCTTAGAAGAGCAGTTTCTTTTCTTTCTCATGGGAGACAATGGAGTTGACTTGCCTATGTTTTAAGGTAAATTTCTTGGCCTTGTCCGTTTCCTTAGTCAAGAAGAGTAACATTCAAACCCTCAGTTTAGGAAGCAAAATAAGTTCTTCAAGCAACAAATGATAATTAGACATAATAAATGTGTATTGAATTTTACTATATTGTAATTGATGGCTGAAAAGAAGCAATACCCTTATTTTAGCCATTAATATTACTAATGAATAATTTTAAGTGTTTTTCCTATTTCACTATTTCTCACAAGATTCTGTCATTTTTATTTTATCTGAAATAAAAAATAGAAATAGAAAAATATATTTAAAGACTTCTTAATTCTGTTGTTCATCAGAAAGGTAGGAGTCAAAGTATATGCTATTTAATATAATAAAATATATTTACCTTATGCCAAGAGTCAACATTGCTATTATCAGTAAAATAAGAGGCAAATTATCATTACAAAGGGAAACAAAACACGAAATACCTTCTTTCAGCTCTATTACCAACATCATTCCAGGAATTTGGAGTGACACAATAAAACCTAAGTTATGTTATTAATGAAATGAAAGATGATTGTTCTTTGCAGATTTGAAATAAATAGAAAATTGAAAAGAATCTACTGCGATAGTCTTCTAATTTACACCAAGCTTCCAAAAAATGAAAGATTATAGAATCAAATTTTAAAAATCAATAATCTTTTTATATTACAGCCAGATGTATAGAAATTTTATTTAAATTAATTTTAAAATAGCAGTAACTACAAGACACACACACACACAAAATCAAAACAGGAAAGATAAGTAACCTATGTATTTGTAGGAAATAAATGAATAAAATTCTGACATCTTACAGATCTAAAGGAGATTTGAATAAAAGATTTCTTCCTTTTCTTTTTTGTAATATGACAAATTTGTTTTAAGGTACATATGAAAGGATAAGTAGACAAAAGTACGTAGACATTTTTGACAAAAAGTAGTAATAGTGAGCATCTAGCTCCACCAAATATTAAATGTTTTATGATTCTACAATAACATGAAGATTTATGTTGGCCTAATGTTGACATTGGACTAACAACTCTGGGGAGAAGAGATAGCTCAGACTCAGATCCAACTTGTAGAAAAATTTGTGTGTTTCAATGAAACCAAACAAATAAACAGTGAAGGAATGGATTATTCAACTTGTACGCAGAAATTGGTCAGTTAAAGAGTTAAAATATAAAAGACTCAAACACAAGGAGAAAATATAGGTAGATCGAAAGAAGGTCTCACATTGCTTCTGGGAAGTAAATTTTTAGGTAGCCGTTTGTCACTAAGCATCAAGAGCCTAAAAAAAAGTGATGCCATTTGCACTAATTATATACATATAGAAATTTTTTAAATAAAAGCAAGTGCTTATGGTAATAAACATTTCTAAATTATGGAATTCTGGTCATGTTTTGTTTCTTGACCTGGCTACTGGTTATATGAGTATATTCCATTTATGAAGATTGAGCGCTAATATATTTTTTTCAATAAAAAGTAGTATTTTGGGGAATGTATACACACATACAGTTTGCTTTCAGTTCTGTTTAAAAAAAGTGTACGTCTTATGCATAATTATTCAACTGCTATTTTTCAAACACTGTGCCTGGCCCATAGAAAGCACCTAGAATATATTCACTGATAAATAAATTGAAGAACAAAAATTATATGGGAAGATAGACTCTGGAATTGTAATATTGATTATATATGAGATTTGGGGTTTTATTATTTTCTTATTTGTATTTTTCTATATATTCCAAATTCTCTGTACTTCTTTTGTAATCAGAGAAGAAAACAAATGCTGTTTTTGAAAGTCATAGATAATATTAAAGGACAAAACTATTTTTAACCAATAAAATAAATATTCCAACTCATTAAGAAAAACAAAGAAATAGCTCAAAAGAGACGTGCAAAGGATATGACAGACAATTCACAAGATAAAAGTGTTCAAACTGTCAACATACATAAAGGAAAAATGTTGGATTTCACTTTTAGTCATCAGAAATGTGAAAGAGTAAGTATTCAGCCGCTTGCCCATCAAGTTAGCCAATTTAAAATTGGTAATATGGCCTACAATGTAGTAAGATGAACATTTGTTTACATTGGTGGTAAGAATGTAAATTGGTACAAGTTTTCAGAAAAGCACTTTGATAATATGTGTTCAGAACCTTCTTAAGTGCCGATCCTTTTACTCAGAAAGTCTGCTTTTAGCTTCTAGTCTAAGAAAAGAGAGCTGTAGACAGATAAGTGATATAATAGTAATAAGCATTCATTGAACACTTGTCCTGAGTGCTTTATATACATTATTCTACTTGATGCCCTGACATTCTCTGATAGAGGCACATCATTGTCCACATTCTCTGGAGGAGCCAAGTGAGGCTTCGAGTTCTGAGAATAAAACTTGTCTTGGGTCCCACAGCTACCGAGAGGCACATTCTAACACAAGTTGACGTGGTCTTAGCAGTCTGCACAATCCCATGCTAGATCGGCCACATGGTGTATTTTGCCACAGAAATACAGAACTATTTTAAATACCCAAAAATGGATTAACCAATTAATGAAAAATAATTGTGGTACTTCGTCATTGAAAATTCTTTTTAAGACTTTTAAATATAGGGGAACCATTCATGGTCCATTTCAAGCTTTAAAAAACAGGCTGTATGCATTCATCTACTGATGGACACTTAGGTTGCTTCCATTTCTTGGCTATTGTAAATAGTGCTGCAATAAACATAGGGGTGCATCTGTCCTTTTCAAATTGGGCTGCTGCATTCTTAGGGTAAATTCCTAGGAGTGGAATTCCTGGGTCAAATGGTATTTCTATTTTGAGTTATTTGAGGAACCTCCATACGCTTTCCACAATGGTTGAACTAATTTGCAGTCCCACCAGCAGTGTAGGAGAAGATGTGGTACATATACACAGTGGAATATTATTCAGCCATAAGAAGAAAACAAATCGTACCTTTTGCAACAACATGGATGGAGCTAGAGGGTATTATGCTCAGTGAAATAAGCCAAGCCGAAAAAGACAAGTATCAAATGATTTCACTCATATGTGGAGTATAAGAACAAAGAAAAATACTGAAGGAACAAAACAGCAGCAGACTCACAGAACCCAAGAACGGACTAATAGTTACCAAAGGAAAGGGACTGGGGAAAATGGGTGGGAAGGGAGGGATAAGAGGGAAAAAGGGGCATTACGATTAGCAGATATAATGTTGGGGGGGCACGGGGAGGGCAGTACAACTCAGAAGACAAGTAGTGATTCTATAGCATCTCACTACGCTGATGGACAGTGACTGTAATGGGGTTGGTGGGGGGGACCTGATGAAGGGGTAGTTTAATAACCGTAATATTGCACATGTAATTGTAGATTAATGATAATAAAATAAATTATATTAAAAAAACAGGCTGTATGATACAATGTAACCTTTATGTTAAAATTTATGGCATAGTATCTGAAAAGGCTATGTACTGTATGATTCCAACTATTTGACATTCTGAAAAAAGCAAAACTATGGAGACAGTAAAAAAATCAGTGCTTGCCAGGGGTTGGGGAGGAGAGAGGGGGAATGGATGGAGCCCAGAGGAATACTGGGGCAGTGAAAATATTCTCTGTGATACTATGTGGTAGATAGACATCATTACACATTTGTCGAAAACCGTAGAATGCCCAACATCAAGGGTGAATGTTTGTGCAAACTGTGGACTTTGGGTGATGACGATGTGTCAATATAGTTTCTTTGACTGTAATGAATCTATCACTCTGGTTTGAGATGTGGATAGTAGGGGAGGTTAGGTATACATGGGGACAAGGGGCATATGGGAAATCTCTACCTTCTGCCCAATATTACTGTGAACCTGATGTTTACTTAAACAATTAAGTTTACTTTTTAAAATTATGTATATATTGAAAGAAAACTAAAGGGAAATGTATTTTTTTTATTTTGGTATTGTTACTGTATAATCACTTGAACAACATTATGGTTACTAGACCCTCTATTATCAAGTCCCCCCCACACACCCCATTACAGTCACTGTCCATCAGTGTAGTAAGATGCTATACAATCATTACTTCTCTGTAAATACTGCCTTTCCTGTGTCTCCCCCCCTCTGCTACATTATGTGTGCTAATCATAATGCCGCTTTTCCCCCCTTATCCCTCCATTCCCAACCATCCTCCCCAGTCCCTTTCCCTTTGGTAACTGTTAGTCCATTCTTGGGTTCTGTGAGTCTGCTGCTGTTTTGTTAATTCGGTTTTTTTCTTTGTTCTTATACTCCACAATGAAAGAAATCATTTGATACTTGTCTTTCTCTGCCCGGCTTATTTCACTGAGCATAATACCCTCTAGCTCCATCCATGTTGTTGCAGATGGTAGGATTTGTTTTCTTCTTATGGCTGAATACTATTCTATTCTGTATATATACCATATCTTTGTTATCCATTCACCTACTGATGGACACTTAGGTTGCTTCCATTTCTTGGCTATTGTAAATAGTGCTGAGATAAACACAGGGGTGCATAAGTCTTTTTCAAACTGGGCTGCTGCATTCTTAGGGTAAATTTCTAGGAGTGGAATTCCAGGGTCAAATGGTATTTCTATTTTGAGTTTTTTGAGGAACCTCCATATTGCTTTCCACAATGGTTGAACTAATTTGCAGTCCCACCAGCAGTACTGTAGGAGAGTTCCCCTTTCTCCACATCCTTGCCAACAGTTGTTGTTGTTTGTCTTTTGGATGGCAGCCATCCTAACTGGTGTGAGGTGATATCTCATTGTGGTTTTAATTTGCATTCTTTGATGATTAGCAATGTGGAGCATCTTTTCATGTGCCTGTTGGCCATCTGAATTTCTTCTTTGGAGAAGTGTCTGTTCAGCTCTGCCCATTTTTTAATTGTCTTATTTGCTTTTTTTTTTGTTGAGGTGCATGAGCTCTTTATATATTTTGAATGTCAACCCCTTGTCAGATATGTCATTTATGAATATATTTTCCCATACTGTAGGATGTCCTTTTGTTCTTCTGATGGTGTCCTTTGCTATACAGAAGCTTTTTAGTTTGATATAGTCCCACTTGTTCATTTTTGCTTTTGTTTCCCTTGCCCGGGGAGATACGTTCATGAAGAAGTTGCTTATGTTTATGTCCAAGAGATTTTTGCCTATGTTTTTTTCTAAGAGTTTTTTGGTTTCATGACTTACATTCAGGTCTTTGATCCATTTTGAGTTTACTTTTGTGTATGGGGTTAGACAGTAATCCAATTTCATTCTCTTACATGTAGCTGTCCAGTTTTCCAACACCAGCTGTTGAAGAGGCTGTCATTTCCCCATTGTATGTCCATGGCTCCTTTATCATATATTAATTGACCATATATGCTTGGGTTTATATCTGGGCTGTCTATTCTGTTCCACTGGTCTATGGGTCTTTTCTTCTGCCAGTACCAAATTGTCTTGATACTGTGACTTTGTAGTAGAGCTTGAAGCCAGGGAGTGTAATTTCCCCAGCTTTATTCTTCCTTCTCAGGATAGCTTTGGCTATTCAGGGTCTTTTGTGGTTCCATATGAATTTTAGGACTATTTGCTCTAGTTCATTAAAGAATGCTGTAGATATTTTGATGGGGATTGCATTGAATCTGTAGATTGCTTTAGGCAAGATGGACATTTTGACAATATTAATTCTTCCTAGCCAAGAGCATGGGATGAATTGCCATTTATTAGTGTCATCTTTAATATCTCTTAACAATGTCTTGCAGTTTTCAGGGTATAGGTCTTTCACTTCCTTCGTTAGGTTTATTCCTAGGTATTTTATTCATTTGGATGTGATTGTGAATGGAATTGTTTTCCTGATTTCTCTTTCTGCTAGTTCAGCGTTAGTGTATAGGAATGCAACAGATTACTGTGTATTAATTTTGTATCCCACAACTTTGTTGAATTCAGATGTTTAGATTTAGTAGTTTTGAAGTGGATTCTTTAGGATTTTTATGTACAATATCATATCATCTGCAAACAGAGACAGTTTGAGTTCTTCCTTGCCATTCTGGATGCATTTTATTTCTTTGTGTTGTCTGATTGCCGTGGCTGGGACGTCCAGAACTATGTTGAATAAAAGAGGGGAGAGTGGGAATCATTTTCTTGTTCCCAATCTTAAAGGAAAACTTTCAGATTTCTGCTGTTAAGTATAATGTTGGCTGTGGGTTTGTTATATATATGGCCTTTATTATGTTGAGGTACTTGCCCTCTATACCCATTTTGTTGAGAGTTTTTATCATGAATGGATGTTGAATTTTGTCAAATGCTTTTTCAGCATCTATGGAGATGATCATGTGGTTTTTGTCCTCATTTTTGTTGATACAGTGGGGAATGTATTTTTATAAGCTACTATGATATAACTTTAAGTTTAAAAATAAGTATACCAAATGAATGATACTATATGATCCTGATTTTAACATCTATAACATACTAAAAAATGACTAGAGGTAAACATACTAAGAAGCTGCCAGTCATGGTGAGATGGTTAGTTATAAATGCTATTTCTCTGTGATACTCCAAAACCAAGAGACTTAGGGCATTTTGTAATCTCTTTATACCTGTTGCTACTGTGCTTCATTCAACAGTCACTAAATATTTATTGAGTAACTATGAAGTGCCAGGCACAGTTCTAGATGCTTAAATATTTATTGAGTAACTATGAAGTGCCAGGCACAGTTCTAGATGCTAAGGATACAGTGATGATTTAGTCAAGGTTATTCTCCTCATTGAGCTGGCACTCCGGAGAAGAAGTAGGAACTAAACATGTGGCAAATAAAATAAGTTCAGGTAGAGGAAAGTGCTGTGAAGATAATCAAACTAATTGGATAAGGGATGGTTCAGAGTGGAGCATCTTTAGCTGACATGCTCAGGAAGAGGTTTTTCTGAAGAGAGGACACTTGTGAAGAAACTAGAATGTTTGAAGGGAAGCAGCTACAACCACAGGAAAGCATTCCGGAGGGGGGAATGGCAAGTGCAAAGGCCCTGAGGTAGGAATGTGTTTCACTTATTTAAGAAATAGACAAGAAGATCAGTGTGGCTGGAACAGAGTGAACCAGGAGACAGTGACAGCGTCCATATCAGGAAGGGCCTTGTAGACTGTGGTAACGACATTGGCTCATTTTTGTAATTGCAGTGAGAAGCCATTGGAGAGTTTTAAGCATGGACATGATAGACTAGCATTTACACTTTTAAAAGACCATTCTGGTTATATGAGGAATGGGGCAAGAGTGGAACCAATCAGGCTATTAGGAGATCATTGCAGCCAGCCAGGGAGCTTGGGGCTGAGGCTACAGCCATTCTGTGCATGGTGGGAAGCTGCAGGATGTGCAATGTAATTTGGTGGAAACACCTGGAGGATTTGCTGATGGGTCAGATGTGGGAGGAAAAGAACCAAAATCAAGGATAGCCACTAGGTGTGGGCCTGAACAACTAGATGAATGGCCCCATTACCTGAGATGAGGAATAGGGGTTTGCGGGGGCAAGGCGGGAGGAGTTGTGCTCAAGTATTCTGCATTGAGCATATTAGCTTTGAAATATGGATTCAACATCTAAGTCAAGAGATTATGTACAGGAAGGTTTGGATTTCAGAGAAAAGTAAATGTGAAGATAGTTTCAGAAACCATAAAGTCATGACACTGTGATAGCATCATATAGGGGTAAGTGCAAATTGAGAAGAGGGCCTAAGGCTGAGCATTAGACACTCTAAACATTAGAAGTAGTACCAAGAGAGAAGAGCTTTCAAGAGAGAGTGGTAGATAACAAACTAGGTGGAAAAGTACGAGGTATCAGGAAGAAGGGAATGGTGTGCGACTGCTGCCAAAGTTGAGTAAGACCAAGACAGAGAAGCAGCTGTGAGCTTTGGCAGGAATGCTGGCAGTTAGTGACTCTGATAAGCACCACTTCAGTGAAGCTGTAAGACATGAGCCCACCTGGCATGTTGAGGAGGGGATGTGGGTTGACTGAGTGAAGACAGGAAGAATTGAGAGTGTCCACAGTGACAGGATGAGAAGAGACAGGGAGGGGATCATAGGATCAAGAGAGGGCCATTTAGTTTTTAAATGGAAGATATTTAGGTGTGTTTGAACGTCAGTAGGAATGATTTGGTAGAAAGGAAAACACATATGGTGTGACAGAGAGAAAAGAGCAGCATGAGAGACATCTTGGGTGGCAAGAGAGGATGGGATCCAAAACACGAGTTACAGGGTTGGGCCTGCAGGAGGAGGAAGGTAGACTTGAGAGGTACCCACGCAGGCAGCGTAATGGTAAGAGGCTTGGGTAATGGTAAGAGGAGGCTGTTCTCGCGATAACACCACTTACCCCACTGAATTACGATTCTCTGTCTACCTCTCTCTATCCCCCAACAGGCAATGCTTAAGGGCAGGGACCTTGACTTTGTCCACTTGAAGCCTAATCGCCTAACACAGGATTTGGTATATAAAAGGATCTCATATGCTTCCCTTAAATGTTTTCCATATTTTTCAAATTAATAGTCTATAATGAGCACTGCTGCTTTTACAATTTGCAAAAGTTAACTTTTTAAAAGTAAATGAGTAATCACAACCTTGAAACAACTGAAATTGTCCAAGATAATAAATTTTATATCCTTCTTTAAAAGTCATATTTTCAAAACCCTTAATGCCAAAGCACAACAGACATGCAGGGGGGGTATGTTGTGACATGATAGTGTCGTTCACAGTTTAAAAAGGTATTTACATCAAAAAGTAAAAAAAAAATGTTTCTGCATTAAAAATGTTAACAAAAAGTCAGTGATTTCCTACAATAAAAAAAGGATTCATCTTGGTGGGGAGAAGGGTGGGATAACACTACCACTAACTGAAGTAGTCGTTTTCTTTAATTTTCTCCTGTTAATATTTCTTACAATTAGAACATTATTGAATGTAATCATGACCCAACAGTTCCAAGTGACTCAAAGCCCTGTAGTTAACGTGGTTTGTTATCTTGCCACTCGAGAGGGACCAGAGGTGGAGCTCACGAATTCATTCACTCGTGGGAGACTTCTCGGTACCTCAGCTTCCTCTGTACAGCTGGATGGCGGTGCCCCCTTCCGAGGGACTCGGTGAGTCACATCTGTTAGGAGCACTGAGCCAGCACTGTCACATAAGCTGCTCTGCTGACGGAGTGTCTCCTCCATGCAGCACTAAACAGGCGGGCTGCAGAGGAAGAAGAGGGGTGACTGAAGGAGGGGTCAGGGAATGAAGAGTATGAGACATACATGGTTCGCTGCCAGAATTCCCACGGAGAATTCCAACAGCAGTCACACTGGAAACCACAAGAGACTGCCGGTGTTTAGTTTGCAAATGCAGCTGGCTGCAGGCACAGCCTCCTTCCTCACTCCCATCCTCTTCCCGCCTCCAGGTCCAAGAGGGGAGGTTTACTGTTGGCGGTTAAATAGCTACTGTATCTGGCTTCCATCACCCGTGCTGTCCCTTCATAGAAAACGAGGGTGCAGACTTTGTGTCAAAAAGACACGTGTTTCTTTGTGCAATAAGTTTTCCTTTCCTCGTCCAGTCCCGGACTCATGTTTCCAAGGATGGCTGGGGGAGCTTGCTGGTGGTGTCTGCAGCATGGAGCTGAGCTTCCCCCTGGGCGAGGTCTCTTCGCCAAACAGAGCACCCAACCCTGGGTGCCTCCTGCAGCCGCAGGCCCCTTGCACTGACTGGCTCAGGCTGCAGGCCCTCCCTTGGTGAAGTAGGAGGCAGGAGGGCAGCAGGCTTTAGGAAAACTTGTACGTCAGTTAAAAAGCATTGACTTTCATTCTCCATCGACATGGAGAACTCAGTCTTATCTCCAGTTCACACCTGAGGGAAACTAGTGATTTTTGTCCAAAACCACTTGGGCAGGTAATGGGAAAGCTAAGGTTGCAACAAGGGTTTCCCTTCCCAGATTCCTCATAGGCCTCTCTAGGTGCGTCACATATCTTGGCTGTTCCTCTTAGCAATGTGAAGGAAGCAGTGGTGTCATGATACTGTCACCCGGTGATGCGATGAGGCACAGAGCCCAGTAACGGTGTTTTTGCTGATGTATTCTTCGGAAGCTTTGTTTTCACTGTCTTACAGACAGTAGTTACTCAAGGAACCTAAAGCCCTTTTCTGCAAGTGTGAGGAGGTTGGTAGGTAGATAAATCAATAGGCAGGTGGTAGACAGACATATGCTTAGAAATTCCTGTTGAGTAGACAGAAATATTATTTTTGCAGCCACAGCATTACAGAGAAAAACAGCTACTGTGCAGAAAGTTTACTAATGCTTGCTCCATTCTGGACACTGTATGGGGCATTGAGGGGAAGACATGAAATATATTCACTGTCCTCAAGGAGCCCTGATGCTAGGTGGAGACAGGAAAGCAAAAGAACACTTTTATCCCAGTATGAGATCCGCGGTGCTGGAGACGTACAGACATTAGTGGAGTCCCCCAGCAGGACAGCCAGCCCAGACCAGGGGAGATGGGACAAGGCTGTGAATGTTGGAGAAATGACTTCCCAAGGAAGTGATCTTTGGCAGAGAGAGAGCAGAATTCAGGAACAGTGTGAGTAGGTGTGAAGTGCAGAGCACATGGAGAGCGGTTGTGAGATAAGAGGATAGAAAGGGAGACAGGAGCCAGATCATGAAAGGCTCTGTGCACTGTGCTGAGGAAATTGGGTTTCATATGGAGCGCCGAAGGTAATCATTGCAGAATGTTCGGCATGACTGGGGAGGTGCGTTATATCATGGAGTCAGGTGTCAATAATCTAGGTGAGGCATCACCAGTGTTTGCCTGTGGAAATAGAGCACAGTGGCCAGTGTGAAAGCTTTGAGAAAGCCGTCTGGGAGGATTGGGGAATATATACAAGATGAGGGTAGGTAGAGATTTTTTCCAGGAAAGTTAGCTAGCTTTGGAAGACACATGCTAAACTGAATTGTGAGATGTTGAATTTAAGTGTGTGTTGGACAAAAGGGTGGAGTCCAGCAGGCAGCTGTTGTGAAATAAGGACCAAGCTTGAAGTCATCCCTCATGAAATGGGTTAAGATTTTCCAGGAAGAATGTGTCCAATGAAAAAGGAACATTAGAGCAGAGGGCCTTCTGTGAAATTTTTGTTTGGAAACACAGAATCGAGTGTATTGAAGATTCTGAGGCAGAAAATTGAATGACTCAAGTAAAGCAAGAGCGGTCATTCTTGCAAACTGATGATTTGCTTGCCTATGACACTGTCCTGCCACAATCTCTTCCTTCTGGGAGTGAAATTTGCGGGTGGCGGTGTGGTCTGAGGAAACAGTGACGGCTTCTGAGATGGAGGCCGGAGGTAGGTCCTTGCTCCCTGCTGACGTGTGGCTCCCACCAAGTCCGCCCTCAGAAGCGGGCTCGGTGGCACCGGGAGCCAGAATCCGGAGCCCAGGCCCAGAGCCTGCGCGTGGCAGACCTCAGCCAACAGGGGTGCCTGCCCTTCTTGTCCAGTAGAAACACCATTTCTTTCAGCTTTCTCATAGTTGGCTGGATGGCTGTCAGTTTATTTTAAAATCCTGTGAACTTGACCTGTGGATGTCACATTTGACAGACTTTTCGTTCAGATTCTTGATTTTGACAGGTGCTCACTAATCTCCAATCTGGGAGAGAGTCACTACTTTGTAAAGCCAGATTTTACTCAGTTATCCTCATAGGAAGTTTGCTTAGTAGAGAGAGGAATTTTTTTTTTTAGATTGACTAGTGCATGAGAAAGCCTGTAACTTCAACTTCCCCAAAAACTGTTTAAATTGTCATCCCCAGAGACATCTCCCATTTCAGCACAGTTACAATAGAGCCTCTATGCTAACAGCATTTCTAAGGAAACGCTTTCTAAATCCTGGATTCTTCTAGCTGGTAATTGTGTGCTACTTACTCCTTTGTCAGGCAGGTGGAGGGCTGGGCCAGGGGGAGGATGCCTTTTTTGATCAATATGATTTTGTAAAGTGTTTGCCTCCCCAGAAATAATTGAGTAAGAATTATCTTCTGGCATTAGCATTTTGTCAAAGCAAAAAGTTAAGGGGAACTCTTGGGTCCAAGATATCATCCTTTTAAATTAGTGGTAATTGTTTATTTTAAACACGTATTAAGGCAATCCTACTGGACTTGGGGATAAGATGTTTCCATTCAGCAAAAACACAAGTAGCGTGGAAAATTAACCATTGGGATATAGTGTTTAGCATGTCTGTAATAACATGTAGAGGTGTGGTGAAATAAGACAATTTTCTCTTTTTTAAATAGTAATTATAACATTTACGGTCTTTAAAACAGAAAGAAAATTATTTTAATCCTTAATGACAAAAATGAGTAATTCATTCTACTTATAGTCACATACCTATTGAAATGGCCATAAGCATAAGTCACTCCTCCTAATTGGCCCAGGCCTTATGAAAATTAACAAGGGCTGTGCCAGAATCCAAGAGAATATTTAAAACTTTCAATTGAGACAAGAAACAAATGGAATTTGTAGAACTCTTTTTAGAGACAATGGAAAACAAGACAAAGTAAGTGGGAGTACTCAGAAAGATGAGGCTGGCATCCAAACCGCCTCAAAGGATTAACAGCCATCCACAGAACCTATGGGACGGGCTTTCGAGAGGAGTGTTCTAATCAGAGGTTTTATAATGCACAAGGCTCAGCGATCTGAGTACTAAAAATATCATTAAGGAAAACACAGGATATCTAAGGAGAGAAATGAATGTCATGAATCCATCCAGCAATGTCCATGACAATGGTCATTTCACTTAAACATTTATCAGGCAATGACTGCGCTGTGCACGAAGCATTACTGTAGATGCTTATGATAGACTTGTAGAGAGGACTGATAGTTCTAGCCCAACGATAGTTAATAGTCCAAGAAAGCATTGGAAACTATCAGCCATTATTTGTTGAAAAGACATATGAAACATGCATAAAATGGAATATTGTACAACAATTTAAAAGATAATGTAGATAAATAACATACAAAATTTTATTACATTTTTATTGAGTGGAGGGGAAAGTTGCTACCAAACACATATCTGGTTTTCCTTGCTTTTTTGGTTTGTCTCCCCTGTTAGCATGTAAGCTCTGTGAAGGACATGAGGCACTTCAGGTAACTGAGGGAGTCTGGAGGAGGGCAGGAAAGACGACAGAAAAAACAGTGGTTTTTCTGAAGGATGGAACTGAAGTTTATTTCTTTTATATATTTTTCTGTTTTGCCTGAGTTTTCCACAGGAATATGTGTCATTTTATAATTAGACAAAATTAATTTATGTTCATAAAACTCACTTCTTAACCCTTCAGTGATGTAAGGCAGTAACAGTACCAATTAACCTCTACCTGGGTCAGCACTTCTTCCCTAACTTAATTGGGTCAGTCAGATAGCTGGAAGGTTTCATTCAGTATCATCTATGTGCCTGGTCCACATAGAAATAAATAGGCAGAAATGAGTCCTATTTAGAAACAGGGGGAAAAGACACAGGAAAAGCTTTCTCTTTCTTCAAAAGTGTATTATCTGGTTGGACACACAGAAATGATCTGTATAAGTCTTCGTTTCCTTAGCCATCAAATGTAGAGTTTTAGGGAGGATTGGAAATATCATGAAAAACATGGCACCATGCCTGGCACGAAGTAGGCTCTCAGTAATTGTCGCTACTGTTGTTCAGGCAGTGGGTTATGGAGCATCCATCAGGCAGGGAGGAAGAAAAACCAATGCAAGTTAAAAAGAGGACATTGCCTTTGCAGGAGAGAAAGGAGAGAGCAGACTTTCCAGCAAGCACTAGACACAACTACTGTCTGCTGAAAGAGGGCTGTGCAGGCCAGGCTGATTGAAACTAGCCTGGCAGAAGCGTGCAATTCACAATGGGATGTGGGCGATAGACAGACCGACGTAACAGATAGGCAAGGCTAAGCCTCATTATAGAGGCCCTTGAACGCACTGGAATATATTGTGTTTCCAATTTAATTTTTGCAAAACATCTATTGATCACCTTCTGGTTAACCGTGACACTTACCTATATTTTGTCTCTCCAGCTCCTCCCCATGTTTATAAAGCCTTCCTGGCAACATCTGTATCTCATTTATTTTTCTGCACTTGGTGCCTGGTATATAAATAGGCAGCCATTATTAATTGTGTGTGTGACAAAATGAATGAAAGAATAGAGAATGTGTGTCCTATATATTTTCTAGAGATATTTCTACAGTTAATATGTAACATATATGATATCACAGTATTAATGGTGCATAATACAGTATTTTTCTGAATAATATACAAACAACCAAAGCATGGTTATTTGTTACTACAAATATTTAATTCATGGAAAAAGGGGCGGTTTCATAGGGAATGAGAATATGAGTGTAGACAAAATTTTTCCTTCGTTTTTCTTTGAGGCACCCACTCCTTCTCCCCCCACCCCCAGTGACACCCAGTGGTTTGGAGCTCACTGGAGCTCCCCATGCTGGCTGGAGCTTAGGTAGGACAGTCCACACCAAAGTCATGGAGCTTAAACAATTTATACTTACCTGAAATCTTTGCCTTATAAAAGAAGACTCAGAAGAGATGATTTCAGAGGGTGGAATTTTAGATCCACTGATACTGGGGGAGAGAACATTTTGAGTAAGAGAATCCCCCTCAGAGGTTCTCGCTCCCCCATGGGGGACTGAGAGAGAGGCAAGGTGACGATGGAACCTTCCTGCAGCTCCTGGGAACCTTTCTTTTCAAGAGCCTGCGTCCGGTTCTGCTTGCCTTTTCTCTCCGGAGTCAGTAATAACTACATGGCAGAGCAGCTTGGAGAAATTTTATGAGCCTATTAACTAAGGATGCTATTCTGAGCTACACATTCTTTCATACAAAAATGAATATTTCTCACTAGTATAAAATCATCTGGTCGTATGATAACAAGTTAACTAAAATCTGTAAATTGAACTCTTTTAAACTTTAAATTTCACTCCCCACCTCTGCAAAAAAAAGTCACTTAGAAAGCCAGTTATGTTCAAGTATTTCTTTAAAAATTATATTGACATGTGGTTTGCAGTTAAGTAAAGAATCAGTAGACCTGGAATGGTGATCACCTGGCACTTATTTGTTGCAAATACTTAATATTAAAGTGAAAAACTGCTGCAGAAAAAAAAATTCTTAAAACATGACCTATTTAATATTATAGCTTTAGTTTATTGTTTTATATCTATCAAAACAAATAGTCTGTGTAAGTTAAGACTTCATTTAAATGCTTTGTGAATAAATTGGTATGTGATTCATTTTCTTCAAATGGCAGGGAGGGTTACAGGAAAATGATTGCAGAAAAGGATAAAAGGTTTCCTGGTTTGGGTATTTTTCCATGCTTCTGGCAACAAATTTGCAATAAAAAGAATGATTTTTATAAGAATGTGATTATTCACAGCAAGACTACAGTTGGTGTCACTATGAAAAATTCTTCTTTCAGAGATACTCTCAGCAGGAATAATAAATATGAAAGGGAGGCAACAGAAGTTACAAAGAACACTGTTGCCAATGACAAATTATGTTTGTAAAACGATGAGCAAACCCATTGAAAACTGAAATCGGTTCAGCAGTAAATCAAAGGCTTATTCTTAAGAGTAGTTCTGACTCGACATTCAAGAAAGAATGACATTGATATTAGATGTACGCTGTTTTCTTTTTTTAAAACAGTCTGAATTATTCCATACATTAAGTCAGCCTTTAATCTTTTTATCTTAAATTACAAGGTAGAGTTAAAAATAGGTATAGTATTTTTATGACAAAATTATGTAATACTGTTTGCTATATTATTAAACACTAATGCATGGCCCTCTTTTGTATCTGAACATAGCAATATTTTCACTGTTTCCTACATAAATTTGTAAGATGCCATATCTTCTTACAGTAGCTGAACCATAAATGAAGCTATGTGTTTGGGAACTAGCCTTTTGTGTATAATATCATGTGGTGGGGAACAGAATGCACTAAATATCTTGTCTGTTGCACAAAACATAACTTAAAATATAAAAGATGGGTCTTACAACATTAGATACTAGGTATTCACTGTATACTTAACTTTAAAAAAAATAAATTATAAATGTCGAAATCATTAGATCAGATGTAATATATATCTTGTCAATTAAATGAATCCATTAATTTTAGAGACACAGTGTGGAATGATGTTAAATAACCCCATTTTGCTTTAAAAGCCTATTTTTTTATTCTTTCTGGCTTTCATTAGTAAGCGTTTTTCTTCCTCACACTAAGATTGAGAGTGTGAATAAAGACAAATATATTTAATACAGGCATGTGATAAAGAAGGTATTTATGGTGAGAGGGCACTCCACGCAGAGTCAAACGGACATATTTATTAACACTACGACTCTCTAAGGAGGAATCTACATGTAATTCCTTTGGGATTCCTTGAGAGACATGTTAAAGTGGTATTATCATGACATCTTATTCTTAATGAGCATATTTTAAAAGGAGTTAATATTATAAGAAATACTAAAATGTTTTTAAAAACATGTCTTCATTTTTTCAATTATTAGTAATAAGCTTGAGATTCCTATACGTTTTTATTTAGTGATCTTAAACATTTGCCATAATTTTGTACACAAGTGAACAAATAGTTTAAGCACTTTAGTGTATCTTTTGCCTTAATATGCCATGTTCAGGTACTTTCAGTAAGTATTTTATGAATAGTCATCTAAACAGATTGAAACAGCTAATATCTTGCCTTTGTTGACACTGCTGTAAATTCAAATCTTAAGTTTCAAATACAAGTACCTAGGTCTCCTAGCTAATGTAAACATAATTCTAGTAAAATATTTCAGGGAATCCCTACAGGATATTGTAACATTAAATATATTAAAATACTGTTTTGTAAATAAGAAACAATAATTAAAAGCAGTACATCTCTCCACAAGTTGCATCTTATTACCGAATCTCAAAAATAGATGTAGAAATTCCTCTTGTCAGTTCTGAGATTTGAAATTCTCTGCACCCCCACATTGGCTTCTATAGTTGGGTCATCCTATTCCTATCAGAACAGGCAGGGATATTTAAATAATAACTTGTACTACATATTGGCGCTGATGCTATGCTGAATAGATCATTTAGAATGGGAATTAAAGATAATTTTGTCCAGCTATGCTTTAATTTCTTAACTTGCATTTTCCAAATTTGTCACACACACACAGAGGCATATTTCAAAAACTCCCTTTGTTCTTCATCCCCTGTGCCTCAGCCGCGGGTAGCCTGCACTCCTTTCTTCTGCCAAGGAGCAGTGTGGTGGGAGAACAGGAGCAAGCGGAAGGTCATGAGGTGCGCGCCAGACAGACGTGACAGGCCCTGCCAGCCGAGCGCCGGAGTTAAGGGGCCAGGAGCTGTGCACCCTCTTCCCCGTGGCTGTGCCACAGGCTTGCAGCCGGCCCGTGATAATGGCACAAGGGCTTAAGCCCTTTATTACCTCAGTTTCAAAGTGCAGTGAGGGCTTTGACACACCTTTAGATAAAGCCCACTGCAATCATATTATTCCACATCAGTAACTATAAATACACGGTACAGTGATTGGACAGTCCCCTTTCTGCAGAGAGAAATATGCAAGTTAAAACCTGGTTTCTGCAAATGTACCAGTTCGTGGACAGGACTTCTTAACCACAGAGACTTGCTGAATGTAATTTTCAGTGAGCTAGAAGCAGTATTCTTCACATCTTTCCCATCAATTGGCTTGTGTTTGACTACCTCTTCCCTCTTCATAGAACTTCTGAATCATAGAGACTTTCTAGGGATGGCCCAATTTACCTATTTTTTTCTAAGAAGTTATAAAAATATCTAGGGAGTCAGGAGTTATTTCCAAAAGCGACTATGGAAATCACTGCCTTAAAACCTCTGTCACTCAAATACTGGTCACCCTGTCATGCCATCTGTGCAACTTACATTTTCTGTGAGGATGAGGGTAGTGTGGGGAGACCTACAGGGAGACGCCTTTTTTTTCTCCTTTCTAAAATGCTGCTGCTGCTCATTTGTCAAAATAAAGCTTTCAGACAATTTGTGTGAGTTTGTCTCTAAAGTACTAGAAATAGTCCTATGCTCTGTACTAAATATTTTTCATGTTTAGAAATAAAAAGGAAAACCTCTTTCTAGTAACTTACAGATGTTTCAGCACCAAGCAAGTACACATACTGTTCAGTGGGGTGGTATAAGCGGTGGATGTAATTGCCTGGTGACAGGTAGGAAGGGGACAGAGAGCCCAACCATTACTTCCTCTGCCTTGGCCAGCTCCAGCCGGTCTCGGTGGGCACACTGCTGTAGGGGCACAGTGCACGTAGTGCATTCTCTAGTGGTTCTTTTTCCCTTCTATGTTTACTTTGTAAAAGGAAGGTATTGAAACAATTAGTTGGCAGGAGGGTGTTAGTTTTCTCATGGTAAATTTGGAAAATAGAGCAAATATAGCCTTACTCAGCAGAATTTGGGATTGTGTAACTCAGCTTCTCCAAAGATGTGATTGTAACATTTTCATATTGTTCCCTTTCATAACATGCAGCCTGCCTCAAAGCCTTCTGAGAGTCTGTTTATGCAAAGACTTGAGTTTTACATGGCGTTTATGTTTCTAGTGTCGTGTTCAGAAGTACAGCACCTCAGCATGCTGGCCCTTACGCCACTGTGCTTGGCACAGATAATGAGACCCATTGTAACTGTCTTCATTCTTTTGATAAATTTTCCTAAACTAACTTGAATAGTATGGTGTGTTTTTACATAATGAGCCCTTCTACAAAATCTGAGTTATTCCCGGAGCTTGGTCCAAAAGAATATGTCTGTGGCCCAGCCTTGGAAGGCCAGAGATGATAATGGATCAGAAAAAGGTCAGATTGAGTTGCAATGCCAAAAAATAATGACAGGAGGGACCGAAAAGGCAGAATAACAGTGCAACCGGAATTCTGAAAGTGAACGTGCCTTCACCACATGGCCGTGAGACTGTACCTCACGTGGCTTTCTTCATACTTCCAGTTCTGGAGCTGGTATTCAGCTGCTTCATGTGTTGGCAGTTTCCCCGGCCATCCGTGTGAGCATTTAATAATCCAGCCCCATGAGTGCTTACATGGCTGTGAGCTGAGGGCTAGTAGTAACTGAGGCTTGCTAATTTTATTTGTTTTAGTCCTCTGTGAAGCACAGGCCATGGAACATAAAGGGAAGCCAGGAGAGGGTAATCAGTCGTTTGGTTTGTGGTATTTATCTGAAAGACGATTGAAGGAGCATGTCATGTAGAACAGAAGTTTGCGGGCTGACACCTGTGGGCCCAGCGCTGCACCTCTCTGCCTATCGCCAGCTGCCTCATTCGACATCTCCACCGGACTGTAGCCAGATCCTTGTGCCGGGGCCTCCGACCTTCTCCAAGGGACACACTCTGTCAAAGTCATGCTGACGCCTGTGCTCTTACCACCTACAGTTACGCTCTGTCTCCCCACCCCTGGCAGGGACCCAGTTACCACAGTGGCTCTCCTCCCAGGACAGTTTCCCTCTGAAGTCACTTAAAGGCTTGGTGATGAGAGGAAGGGTTACAGCTTGTAGAGGAGGATGGAGGGCTCACATTCCAGCTCCAGGCTGGGAAATGGGGCCATGGGGACAAATGCTGGGCACAGGCAGGAGTGGGGTGGACGAAGTGGGGGATGCGTGTTGGAGCTGGAGTCTGCTAAGCTCAAAACAACCAACAAGCCACCAAGGACCTAGATCATGGCTAACGCGGGAAGTGGATGGTTATCTGCCTGGGGTGAGATTGAGGGAGTCTGGGAAGAAACAGTGAACTGGGGTCAAAGACATAGTGTCTCAGCATTTACCTTACATTGTTTGACCTTTGAGTCTTTATTTCTTGTATCTGTAAAATGGGTTATAACATCAAGTACTGTTTTGTTCTCACCATAAAAAACACTAATTCAAGTCAACAAGAAATCGGAGGCTGTGTGAGTGTGAAGCCCTGTGCCTGCCCCTGCAGGACTCCGCAGAAGTGGAGTAGTTTGTCATCGCTTTGGGGGAAGGGGGACTGTGTTCTTCAAGGGATGCAAAATGTCACTGTAAACCACTTTGGTAATCCAGTGTCAACAGGTGGCATATCCCTGGGGCTTTAGGGCTTCCAAAAATGGAGGGACTGACCTCAGGACAAGAACGGAGGCCCAAAGCTGTAGCAGTATCTGAGTTTGGACATTTCAAGATTTTCCTTGGGAAGGTCAGTCACAGCTTTGCCTGAGCACTGGCCCCGACTCTTCCTTAGAATCTGTTTGTGCTCTGTGGATATATGTGGATGAAAGTGGGTTAAATAACAGTATTTATTATGTAGGTATCTACTCTTGACTTGATAAAGAGCCTTTATGCAAAAATGTTGCCAATTTTGACAACCCTTTGGAAAGCCATTAACAAAAAATAACTTTTCCCCCCTCCTGATCCTTTTCCAGCTGCCATAGCGATGCTCGCATCTGTAACTTGAGGGGTAAAAGAAACTGTCCCCAAGAGCCTTCCCTCTCACCATCCTGGGACCCGCTCACCAGCCCCACAGAGATCCTTTGCATCTCTAAGTCTAGGGTATTTTCTAGAGAGACAGGGCTGGCTTTCACAGTAAGTGCCACTTTCCCCCACCCCACAGCCATTCAAAAGTAGAGGGCTGGCACTGACAGCTTGGGGTCAAAAAGCTATGTTTTGTTTCTGTTAGCACAGCTTCAGTGATTATGAACCATCTCTAGCAGTCCACCGTTTATCTCTTCATTTGATTGCTTTAATCACACAAGCAATAAGGATAAATGGGCTCTTTTGTCCCTCCCTGATCTAGCAAAACATAATTTCAGTTTGTCAGACCCCCACATCCCTCTTGGACTAAACAGAATTCAGCCATTCAGCAGGAGTATGTTCCTTTGGATTGCAGGGCGGTTCTGCAGCATTTACAACTGTAATTTATCACACGTGTAGTTAATCAATTACTTAACTTCTGCCTTTTCTGCTAAACTGTAAGTGCCTTGAGGACAGTGGTTGAAAAATTGATGCTGCTTCCAAAGCCAGCTCCTTCTTTCACCTGCCAGCCTGTGAAACTCTTCCCTTCCTGACTCTCCTCCTTGTCCCTCCCTCCTGCCTCACCCTCCAGCACACCAGCAGGAGCCTCAGGACCTTTGAACTTGCTCTTTCCTTGGTCTGTGCCCAGAGACCCACACAGCATTGCATAGTTCCTTTGCTAGGTGTTTTTTTTTCTCATTAGCACTTATCACTACCTAACATAGTGTACATTTTGCATATTTTCTTGTTTGGGTGTCTCCCCCACCAGAATGTTAGTTCTAAGATGGTAAAGATTGTTGTCTGTCAAGTTTGTATCCCTAGCATCTAGAAATAGTGACCCCTTAATTAATAATCGGCTATGTGAATGAATAAATGATCACCTTTCTAAGCGAGGCACCTATCAGCCAGCTCGGATGAGCGCTGAGTGCAACATCAACCAGGCATCCTGGCATCACTACCTCTGCCCCAGCTGTGGCTCCAGCCAGACACCCAAACACAGTAAGGGTACCTTGGGCATCTGAAGCCTCAGTAGGACAGACTAATACATAAACTGCTAAACTGGCTGAACAGGCAGTGGTGGACCCTAGACATGTGACTGCTACCCCAAGACTTGGATTTGGTAATGACTTTGACTTCTTAAAATCCTAATGCGTACTTTTTAGAAGCTTATTTCAAGAGTACGTTTTCAGCACATTCAGTCTTCTTAGAATAAAAACTTATTTTCCCATGGAATTCTGCCTGTTCTGCATCCTGTGTATTAAACACCAAAGTAGGGTTTTTAGGACTGTATTTTGGCACCTGAAAGTGTGGGAAGCTTCCATTCTTCTGTCTGTAGATTCCCCCAGAGGTGGGAGTGGAGGGGGTGGGTTAAACGTGATGGTAGTTTTTTCAGTGGATCCTGACAGAGCCCCTTTTGCTTCTCTCTGTTATCTCACTTTCTGTATTTACAACAAATTTGAAAACTGGAAACAATCAAGTCCAGAAAGCAAAAATGAAACTTAATTTTAGGCTCTTAAAAAGACAAACACACAGCTAGATGGCTTCTGAAAAGTGGAAGAAGGGGACTTTCATCCCAACAGAGGAGGGGACAGAATTTCAGCTTATCAGAATGGGGGGAACTGTACTTTCTAACGTGAGAGTGAGCACACTTACAAGGGTCACACAGCACACAGCCCTGCTGTGAAAGGGTATGGCAGGATTTTAACATTCTCTATTCTTTGAGGAATTAAAGTTTTAGTAGGAAGGTGTAAGTTAGTAATATTATAGTTCCTCATTTTTTAAAAATGCTTATTTCCACAAGACATTTATACTATTTGTAAGCCCATCAAAGACTTATAGTAAATCTTCAGTATGTATCTTACCGATTCAAAGTTTGTGTAATATAGAATTTTTCTGTTGTTAAGTGAAATGAACAACAGTTCCCAAAACACATTTTTACATAGGTATTTCAATGATTTTTTTTACTCTAGGGTTGCTAAAAAGGCGCTTTAAAAAATGCTCTTGATTTTTGCATCTATTTTCATTAAAATCATTCTACAGAAATTCTCCCGATAAAGAATGAGGATATCCTTGTTGCCACCACACCAAGCTTTGCTTGAATCAAATATCTGCAGATAAAGCCTGAAGCTGTTGACACCCAATTAGAGCTAACCAAGCTATTGAACAATACTTCAACTGAGGGCCTCTGCCTAGGAGCACAGTCTTAACTAAAGCTAGCAGGAGAAAATAAATACAGGATGTGGAAGACAATAGCAACAATGGAGTCATTAACAGTCATTAGAAGATCACTGAGTCTCTGTTAGCAATGGAGATTTACCAGGGCATTCATGCAAGAAAAGCCTCTTAGCACCCTACTTGTCCAAAGAATTCTTCTCACCCCTAAAGTTAACCTAGTAACTGAGCCAACTTTGATTCCTTGAATTAAATTTTTACCACACTTTTCCTCTTCTACTTCCTCATTTTGAGGAACTATAATATTACTAACTTACACCTTCCTACTAAAACTTTAATTCCTCAGAGAATAGAGAATGTTAAAATCCTGCCGTATCCTTTCACCGCAGGGCTGTGTGACCTTTGTCAGTGTGCTCACTCTCACGTTTGCTTCTCCATCTCTGTTCATTCATTCTCCTAAGAGAAAAAGGTCCTCCGCTGTGGTGCTACAGCTTTGGGGGCTTTTTTGTTTGTGTTTTGCAGTGGGGGGTGGGGGGTGCTGTTGGAATGCTCTTCTCATTGTTTTGTGTAATAGCCATGCACCCTAAAAGAGTTTTTTTCCCACAACATAAAAACTGTATTTCTGGATAGATAAATGGCAGACATTTCTACTCATGATTTAGTAACTCTTTAAACCCAGAATAAATACGTTGTTGAAAAACACCATCATTCATCTTCCTAAATCTGATTAAATTAATAACTGAGAAGTTCCCAACATATTTTCCAGGAATGACCTGTTTTTAAAATGTTAAATTCACAGTCTGCATGTGAGTCCTCCTAGAGTTGCTTTTCCTTTTTCTTATCTGAGGTTATGGACCTCAGGAGAGCAGGGGAGGGTTACAAGGTCAAAGTCTTTTCCTCCTTGGAACTTGCTTCTTGCTGGGAGAGGGTTGCCTGGAAAATAGATGCTTTAGAGAAGAGGTTGGGGGGTCACGATTTTAATTCTGTTAAGCAACAGCTGGTTTGAGTTTCTCTCCACTTCTATCTCCTGCTCCTTCCTCACAAATCCAGGGAGAGAAAAGAATTTGTTCAGAAGGAACCGGCAACATAAAAATACACCTCCTGTTACTGCAGCGCTTTACTTATGTCGTCTTTGTTACAAAGTGGCGTTGAGCACTATGGGGGCAGGTAGACTAGACTTTACAAAAGTGACCATATAGTGAATATCACCAGAGTTTTAGTCAGAAGATCCTTTATAGGATGTGTGCCTGGGAATTTCTCTTAGTATTTTGAACTAAAACTCTTTATGGAAATTAGCATAATAAAAGCCTCCATATTTGGAGATCGACTGTAAAGTGAAGAATCCTGACTGAAATATTGCAGCGTGCCCAGTGTGGGCCACTTGTTTCCAGACTAGAAACCTTGTCTATCTCCAAATTATGCCTTCATCTGTCCAACAATTGTTTATGGAGTGTCTGCTCTTTCCACAACTGTGCTAGGGGGTGGGGATACAGTGGGGAGGTGTAGGGGTGCTCATATGCAAACAGGTGCATAAACATGAACTCTGTCCAGTAGAGCCTCCTCTTCTAAACAGTTTATGAATGGTTTGGGATTTAAAAGTCAGGTCTGTTGACATAACATTCTTCTATAATAAACTCATAAATCTAATACTTAAAATGAGCATGTAATAATAATGAAACAGTAAAAAAAGTAAGAGTAAAAAGGTAAAAAAACACTACATGGCTTGATTGTTTTTATTAGGTTTTGTAGTCTCCCATGTTTTTTACACACACACACACACACACACACACAAAGAATAAAACTCACATCTCTCAAATCAACGGCAAACCAGTACCAGATTTTTCGTCTGGGCTTCTCAGCACCCTGGCCTCAGGCTGTGTTGGTGTGTGGCTCGGCGGCAATCAGAGGTCATAATTTCATTGGCAGTTAGCATCAGGTTTAATTTTTCTAGCATGTTACATTTACCGAAATGTCTGGTTTTGGTTATGCTTAGGCATTGACTGAATCAGCTTTGAGCAGCATGATGTCTTCAGGTACCTGAGGTTTATGGAACACATATGCTAATTGTTTTCAATCACTTTCCTTTTTAAACACAAAAATGTGTTTTCTGAAGCTGAGTAACAGTAGTCCTTAATGACATTGCTCCTTTCTTATATCAAAAGAGGACCTGATGTAGGTAAAAAATGTCAATTTAACAAGACTGACGTCTACTGGTGGACATAGTTGAAAAGCAGTTTCAATTAAAGTTGTGGGGTTTTTAAAAAATAACTGTGTGGCTTTTCAAAAAACTGTAGATCCGTTTTGAAAATTAATATGTATCATTTTGGTTGCATTTTAGGAATGTGACCAAGTTCATATAGATGATGTCTCTTCTGATGATAATGGGCAAGACCTAAGGTGAGCACATCAAGATGTGAGGGATTTTCTCCATTTTATAGTTTCATTGCTCAGCTAATGAAGATGAACTTTCTGTTTGGTTAACTTTGGGCTTTTCTTGCATCTAAATAGCACATATAACTTTGGAACAGATGGCTTTCCTGCTGCAGCAACCAGTGCTAATTTATGCTTGGCAACCGGTGTGCGGGGTGGTGTCGACTGGATGAGAAAGTTGGCTTTCCGCTACAGACGAGTAAAAGAGATCTACAATACCTACAAAAATAATGTTGGAGGCAAGTGACCATCACCAATATCTTACTGGATTAGTTAAGATATTCTAGATAAAATTCTTAAAGTACCACACACTTTTGCTTCAAACTTTTTTGGATATAATAGCTTTTTTTAGAGCAGTTTCATCTAGCTAGAGATTATTCTGCTGTGATTTAGTGACAGAAATATTGGCCTTGAGCCAGCTGCCCTGACTCGTCTAGTTCAGTCCTGGCTCTACCACCTAGCAGTAGTGCTGTGAGCTGGAGCAGGTTTCTTGACCTCTGTGACATTCAGTTGTTCTTCCAATGATGTGGGGTTAACAGCCCTTGCCCAAATGACTTGAGATGGATTGTAAAGCTCCTTCTACTGGGCAGATCATGTAGTAGTTCAGATCTTTTGATTGTGGTTCCAAATAGCTTTTATGCTATTTCAAAATAGCATAAAAAGAAATACATTGACTGAATAATGAGGGTTAGGGTTGTGTTGGTTTCCAGCACGGCTAAGCCAGACGCTCAAATAATGCCATCAGGAATGCCTTGCCTATGCTTTCCTTTGGGTAGGAGTTATTCTAGGTCAGTCCCTCCCAGAAGATGGCAGAGATAACCACTGGTAGGTCCAGGTTTATATTCTACCAGTTCAGCACGTCCACTGGGTAGAAAAATATCTTTCCCAATAGATTCAGCAAAAGTTCCAAGACTGACTTACACTGGCCAACCCATGGTCACATACCTACCCTGGGAGCCAAAGTACGGTCAGCTCTGCCCAAACCACATGGTTAGAGGAATGGTTGTGAGGAGGCTTCCCAAAAAGAAGAGATGGCTTCCTAACCATCTTTATAACCTGACTACAGAGTGACTGTATGACAACTCTATAACCCGAAGAAGGGATGCTAGGAGAGAGAAATCAATAGCCCTTCCCTGTAGTACTAAAGAAATATTTGTCAAGTGAATGCTAATATGTGAGAAATCATTGGTTTACTATAAAGCTTGAGGGTGGTATTAGTCATATTAAATGTTTATTATTTATAAAGTTGAATAGACATGTTTGTAAGGAAGTAGTTATTTTGCTTTTAAATCTATAGGTCTGCTTGGTCCAGCCAAGAGAGAAGCCTGGCTGCAGTTGAGGGCGGAGATTGAAGCGCTGACGGACTCCTGGTTGACACTGGCCCTGAAAGCACTCACACTCATTCACTCCCGGTAAGCTCTCCGGAGTCGCTCTGCAGTGCCTTGGCTGCAAGATGAGCCTTTCTCGTGCTTGTTTGTTTTGGAGACTTACTTTTCAATAGTTTTTCTTTTGTTTTCTGTTCTCACAGGACGAACTGTGTGAATATTTTAGTAACAACTACTCAGCTCATCCCAGCCTTGGCAAAAGTCCTGCTATATGGATTAGGAATTGTATTTCCAATAGAAAATATTTACAGTGCAACTAAAATAGGTGAGCTGCTCTTGTTTTGTTTTACAATCGACTCTTCTTCAGACTAGGAAAAAATGAAAAGCAGTAAATGAAACTTTTTTTTGGAATGCTAGATGTCAGGAACTAGAAGAATAATCAATTTTATTGTCAAAATTGACTTTATACCTCAAGAATAATAAGTCATAATCCATAGTTTTATTCAGAAAATTTTACTTCGCATTAAGACCTGTGCATTTTGGCTATAATCAACTTAGCGTCAATTCTGTATTATCTTATATTTCTTTTAGGCAACATCAACAAAAATATAAGCTAAAACAAATAGTAGTACAGAGATACACAAAGTAGAAATGAAACAACTCTACAGCTTTCTTTAGTATTTCTGGAACTTTTTTTACTTTATTTGTAATTCAGCATGTATAATCATTTGAGTTCCTGTTTTTGTTACGGGGATACAAAAAATAAGTTCTTGCAAGAAGGAAACAGTTGGATAAAGAAGACTAATATGAAATTTACTTAGAATACAAAGCAAGACAGATTGAAAGTGGTATAAAAAGAAGACACAGCTCTTATTTTTAGAGAATTCACTGTCTAGCAGGGAAAATATATTTTAATTATTATAATATGATTAGTATGTGAATGAGCATTTATCAGGTATTTACTACATGCCCAAAACTGTACTAAGCACTTTACATATTAAAACCAATCTTCACAACCTTTCCATTTTACAAATGAGGAAGCTAAAGCTCAGAGACTTAAGTAAATTGTTAAATACTTTGTTAGCTGTTGAACTAGGTGTCTCTGTTTCCAAAGTCCAGACTCATTTCCACACCCTAGAGAGTAAATCCACACTAAATGCCTGAATGTGTGCTGAGTGAGGAAGCATTCATTCCCACCCAAGAAGGATCAGAGGGTAAATGTCAGAGAAAGCTAATGGGGATGAAATGGCATTTGAGCTGGGTATAGAAGGGTAAGTAAAAGTTTGGTGGTCAGATGGGCTAGTGAGAGCAAAGGGATAGAGAAATTAAAATGTGTTCCTGGCTGAGGGTCCTGCTGGCTAGTGAGCATTGGAAGCTGATGCTGGAAGGGTACGCTTTAGCCTAGTTGTAAATGGTCTCGTATGTCACCCTAATGAGATGAATGTTGTTCTGAGGAAGTCCTGGGGAGGAAGATAAGTAACCTAGGAGGTGGGAAGAAATTTGTTTCTGGCTACCCAACTCTATCTAAAGAAAAAGAGACAAAATAGAATTACGGTAAGTCTATTTCTCTGACTACACTTGTATTCTTCCTATACTTCTCCTTCAAAGCATTTACTAAATTATTGCTAGAGCTATGTACATAGTTATTTGTTCATAGTCTGACTCCCCTATCAGACTAATATCCTTGGTAACCTAGTCCGTCTTGCTCATCATTGTAGCTACAGTGCCCAGCACATAGTAGGTGCTCAATAAAAATGTGTTGGATTAAATAAATGGTTATTTATCCTGAAGAAGGCCATCACATTTGCTTCTTTTAGGCACCTGGGTCAGTAGTGACAATATTACCTGATGGAAAAAATCAGGCTTGATGCGAAAGATAGGAGTTTGATCTTATCAATGTTGAGTTTGAAGGTGTTCAGATGGCCTTGTCAGGTTGGAAATATATGGAGTTTGAAAATGACTGGATGCCTCCTGATAAGGCCCAAGAACAGAATGCTAGAAAATACTTATTTAATAAAAGAAGAAATATACCAAATACAATTCCTAGGAGCCCAAATCGAACCAGAATTTCTGTATGTTCTCATGTTCCATAAAAATAACAGTTTATACTAAGTCAGGTGTTTATCCTAAATATATAAATAGAGGGGAATCATACTGTGATTTGTAAACAGGGGTCCATGGTAAAGATTTATCAGCACATGAAAGAATAATTTCCAGAGAAGCATACAGTACAGAAGGGATAATGCTTAACTTCCAAGAGGGAAAGAGCAAGTGTAGTGTATTGCAGGTCACACACATTGAACTTTACTCCCAAGTAACTTAAAAATCTTAGGATAATAGGAAATTACAATAACAACTGAGTATGTATTCAGCATTTTTTAATAGGCATTTTGTTTGTTATATTGAACTTTAATGTTTTTCAATGCAGAATAAAAATTAGGTTTAAAAAGGAATAGTGGTAAAATTATCTCAAAACTAGTGGTAGGATTGCTTTCAATGGTATTTTTAATAAGAAAAGTAGAAATTGAAACTCCACCAGTTATTGCAAAATTTTGCCATCAAATGAAATATAATTTGAGGATCAATGCAAAGAACTCAGGAATTTTCCTTGTAGGCAAAATGGTAAAGTCATAGGAAGAGATTACTGGTATCTCATTTAGCAGAGTTATAATGTTCTTTCAGACAAAATGAATTCATCAAAATGAAAACTTTATATAAGACCTCAAATTAACTTCTAAAAGTCAGCTTTAATTTCTTCATCTTTATTGTGGAAAATATCTAGATGACCCAAAAATTCACAATGAAGCCTATAGGAGATAAGCAAGAAATTTTTTTGTCCATTACAAACAGCTTCACTTTTAAATAACACTGAGTTTAACCTTCCTTTTTACATGAAAAGAAACTTCGCAAAAATGCATAGACACTTCCCTCTAAGGAGAAAAAAGTTTCATGACATTTAAGTTTTTGGTTGTATATTTTTGCAGTGAAAACTAGACTTTGTATTTATTTCTTACAGTGATTTAATATTTCACAGTTTAGTGGGTGCTAAAGAAGCACTGAAATGACATCCTTTGAATAAGACTGGCCCGATTTCATTCTGTCAGATGCAAACTAGAGATTGTAGTGTGAAATACAAATATAAAGCCAACATTTGTTTAAGCAAACAAGCAATTTGTTCTTGTGTATATCTGATCCTCGTTTGAAAGAGAGGCAGGCCCTGCTCTGCCATTCACATTTGAAAACTATGAACTGCCCCATTGTCCACTAAAATGACCCTATTGGCCTGGAATAGGGCTTGGAACACCGGTTTCTTCTCTAGGCAGCAACAATCGCCGCATTAACTGCTGGGATGTGCTGACAGTGTAGCCACCTCGGGAGCCCGAACTGTCTTGCCGTGGGAAAGATAATAGATAGATAAAGGTATTCTATTACCTTTATCCTACTTCTTCCCTAGGAAAGTACTTTTTGAACATTAGATGCCTGGCTAAGGCAGGACAATCCCTCGGTAGTGCTCCAAATTACTTGACATTTATTTCAGAAGCAGTTTTATGAGAACATTTAAGTTAAACGCATTGAGGCTTTGGGGTCTTTAATTCAAATAGAATCCCAACTTGAAAATGAAGGGATAAACTTCCCCAAAACTAATCCATTATTTTTATCCTTCTCAACAGCCATTGGATCAGGTATATCCAATGAAGTTTGATATATCTTGAAACATTTTTAATCAAGTTAAAATACATTGCCAGAATCACATGCTTTTGCTTAGTCTCAGTTGTAAGGGAAAAAAAGTACTAGTGCAAAACAGTATTTCCCCCAAATGCTATACTGTAATTGACCAAGTCCTACTTTTTAATATATGAATCCTTGGGGAAAAAGTACTAAAATTGTGAGTTACCAAGGGACAGGATACCACATGGATAATTCATGTACAATTGTTAATTTATTGTGCTGTTCCACGTACTACTCAAATGCCACCCAGAAACACTCTGCTAGTTGGACCATGTAGGACAGAGATGAATCAGAAGCATGAAGAAAGCATTTTATATAAAAAGTTCAAAAACTCAGTCACCCAAACTTTACATTTTTTAAATTTATTTTTGCTTATTAGGAAAGGAAAGCTGTTTTGAGAGGATAATTCAAAGGTTTGGAAGAAAAGTGGTGTATGTTGTTATAGGAGATGGTGTAGAAGAAGAACAAGGAGCGAAAAAGGTAAGTGTTCCTAAAAGATGCATCTCGTGCTATCTTTCCCAGTCCTTAAAATTCTCATAACTGGATCATTTAAACGAGTGCCATTTCTCTGAACCCAATTATGAATGTGCTCAGAACCATAAGCACTGAAAAAGGGCAGAATAGAATTAAATAAATGTGAGTAATCTTTTTAAAGAGTGACATACACGAGCTCCAGGGTCACGGCGGGTTGGTCTTCATAGAAAGTTGACTTGGGAAGCAGAAAGGAAGGTTTAGTGCTGCAGGCATCGTGTAGACCAGAGAGAACACAAATGCTCTGCTCAAGCCCACACACCCCTTCCGGTGCCGTGGCCCACACCGCCAGGGGGCTACAGCCTTGTTACCTGAGCCTGGATGCTGCCTAAGGACCTTCAGACATCCCTTCGAAGGGACTCTACCAGATGGACAGAGCTGGCTTGCAAAACCGTTTGCTTCCCTAGAGTGTGGGGCTGCCTTTTTATTACGAGGTCAGCGCCGTGCCTCTCTTGGGACCCTCAGGAGGAAAAGAGAAGGAAAGGAGCGGACCCAGCTATGGATCCCTCGGCCTCCCACTTTACCCATCAGACTTTTTATTCTTCTACATGCCTGCAAGTGTAAGTCTGTCATTTCCCTTAGCCAAAGCTTTCTCATTAATGTATTTCTTTACTTTTTAAAAGGTGAAGGAGGAGGGTACCAGTTTCTTCGGCCTGGCACTCAGGGTCTTCACAATCCAGGGACAACCTGCCTTCCCAGTCCCCTTCGCTCCTGCTCCTTACAGGACAGTCCCATCAGCTTGTGTTCCCTCCTTTGGCCGCACTCAGCACCTCTCTTGCTGTTGCTTGGAATGACCTTTTTTCCCCAGTGCCCTACTGTCCTTGTCTCAGTCATTTTTCAAAATGTAGCCCGTGTAGCACCTTTTCTACTTTGCCTCTTTGTAGGAGCTCACTTACAGTGCAGCTCACTTAAACTTAATTGGAGACGCTGTTGTGAATAGCTTGGATTCTTGAGCCAGTCAGAATCGATTTGAATTATCACTCTGCCCCTTACCACTTCTGTGATTTTGAATAAGTTACTTAATCCTTTCCTTGTCTATAAATGGGCATAATAATAGCAGCTGGCTCATTGGCAGTTTTTAAGGATTAGATTTAGTGAAGACGTAAAATCCATGGAGCAGAGCCTGATACATGTAAAGTGTGCAACAAATGGTAGCCATTGTTATTGTTTGTGTATGTGCCTGTTTCTGCAGTAAAATGTGAGTTCCAGAGAAGAAAGGATCTTATTTTGCATGGTTTGTTGTTTGAGATTCTTCAATTTTTTTTTTTTACGACTCTAAATCTTGGCATAGTCATACTCGATAAATATTTCTTAAATTGAAGAGCATCAAATATTTTATGAGATTAACCAGTAGAATAGTTTTCCCTTCAATACACACTCAGTCGTAGAAATCACTGTATATTTCCATAAAGGATACAAACAACAGTTCAGCTCTCACCAAATACTTGAGTATATACAAGAAATGGCATAAAGTCAACAGAACATAGATGCAGCATTAAGCATGCTATATGGCCAGCCTTCTTACAGAGTCTAACGGTGATTTCATTCACCTTCAGTGCCTCTGAATTCCAATAGAAGATGACCCTAATTCTAAATAGATTAATTCACTTATACCCATAGCATCACAATGTACCCAGAATAACAAGCTCCCCAAGTGTGATTGGTGCTGGTGGAAACCCACACATGCTTCAGATCCCGTACAGCTTGATGCTAAGCACAGTTGGCTATTTAAGCCGTGGTTCTGACATTCTAGCTTCACCAGTGGCCAGCCACCATTGTCATTAGTACATCTGTCAGCCCTTTGGGCTGTCTTCATAAAATGAAATCTCTTCCAGGTTAAATAAGAATACCCCAAATTCAACCTTGGAGCACTAAGTTGGCTTCCATACTCAAGTCTTTTTCCTGAGAAAGCCTCTGGAATTTCCATGCCATTCCTGGACAGCACCTCCTAGTGGTTGGGGGGCATGGAATAGATCTGCGCCTTTGAGCAGTGCAGAACTGCTGACAGCAGCATTCATGCCAATGTGGCCCAGGGCCACAGGGGTACATCTGCCCTCCAGGCTGCTCGTTCTCCCTCTAGCATGCACTAAAAAGTTTTAATTTTAGGCGGAGATTGTCAAAATGTGGCTTTCTAGCTTGTGACAGACACACAGATGCTTATGAAAGGTACGACCTAAAATGCAAAGAAACACAAGTGAAATCCTTTGGGCCCTGTTAAGGTTTCTGTGGGTGAATTCCTTTCTAAATTTTTTGGAGAAGTATGTTTCTTAGGTGTTTGGCATGGGTGACTACAACATGGAAAATATAAAGAAATTCTAGGTTTGATGATAGAATTGAAAAGAGCAGTAGGACTAAGATTATTTGCTCTCTTGAAGAAGAGTTAAAATTTTTCCCACTGTTTATCTTTGGACATATCATTCTTTTTATTTGGGACACACACATCCCTATACCTAAAGAATTAGGCAGCTGACTGCAAAGAACCTCCTCTTTGAATTTTTTGACGGTGACTGAGGATTCCTAGCTTCAACTTGCTGTTTTGATTTTGTGGGATGAGTGTATGTGATAAGGGTCTGCACCTTGAGACCTATCGGTGTGGGAACTCTGACAAAACTGACGAGGAGTTATAAGCCTGTTTGTTTATGGGTGTATGTAAAATAGATTTTTCAGAAGGTTCAGATTACTAATAATCTCACATGAGAGTCAGATGTCATCAATCTATCATCCAGAGTGAGAAACTGACCATTCCTTTCCTATATTCCATTTATACTCATAGATGGGTATCCATGCTGTAGAAGGATTAATAATCGTAATGGTAGGAAACAAGAATTTCTATCAGTTATAAAGCCCTTACTATGTCCAGATCCTCTTTTAGAAATTTCCTATCCATTATCTTCTTAAATCTTCACAACAGTTCTGTGAGGAAGAAGTCCTTATGCCCATTTTATAGATGAGAATACTGAAGGATAGGAAGATGAATAATTGGGCCAAAGTCACAAAGCTGAAAAGTGGCCAAACTAGGATTTGAAGCCACTTACATCTATGAGATTTAGCACAAAGTCCCTTGATATAAACTTTATTTACATGTCTTAAATATGATTTGATTTACAAAAAATTTTCATGCTTTTAAAATTATTAGGATAAAGTGTGCAGTATTTCTTTTAGTAGGTAGATATATAACTATGTCAGAATCTTCTATCCCCTAATTTTATATTCATGATTAAAATATTTTTAAATCATTAATTTCATGAGCATTTTACATTATTAAATAAAATAGTAAACTAGTGAAGTTCTGCAAATTTGAGCACTAAAATGTTCTGCAAAATCAAACTATTTTGCATTTCTTCTAAATTGAGTTTAATCATTTAGCTTGTCTCTCTTAGTTTCCACAGTCCTTTTAAAAATCTAGTACAGCGCCCAGCTTTTTTCACTCTAAAGATGTCTTTCATCTCCCTCAATAACGTTCTTTTGCTGGAGGCAGTTTTTTTTTAAGCCCAGAAATGAAACTAGCAAGCATGTTTTCTTAGGGTCAGCTGGAGTCCCCCTGCTGTCCTCGTTCTCATTGCCAATGTAGTGCCAGGGCTTTCGTCGGGAATTTTACCCAATTCTATAATTCACATCATTAAAAAACACCTCTTGAAAGAGGAAAAAGCCAGAAATATCTTTATTTAGAAGAACAACATTATTCTAAAACGATCTCTTGTTAAGTTTTCTGTGAGGACCTCTTTGTTCTGAAAGACCATGCAGAGAATGTGGGAAGTCATCTAGGTATGGATATCTTTCTGAAATATGTCTTTTGTTGTCAAAATGTGACAGGCTTTCTGTTGGAGCATAGATTCTTTGTTTCCCTAATACACATACCTCGAGTGAAAGAAAGTAGGCATGTGTGTGAGAAAACAAAATCGAGAGGTAAGTAACTCCTGCACACTGACAGCAGTTTTCATTTCTAGAGTAAAAGTGGTCTTGTTCTATAACTCCACCACTACACTTACTTTATTTACTTTTCAGAGCACTACTTAAATAAATCTCTTGTGAAAACAAGGGGGGATGGGAAATGGCAAGCATCCATTATTCTCCATATTGACAAAGGCTTCGTCAAAACAATGCCCATTTTATACATGCACTCCAAAACTTGCTGAATCCAGGATGAAGCTGAGAGCCTGATTAATTGTGCTTGAATCTGAGCTTATTCAGGAAAAAACTAAGTGCTGCCTTTGTAAAAAAAGGTAACATTTTAACTGCAATTTTTTGCTTTTAAATTTCTTTGAGAAATAGGGATTACTAACAAGTACAGTGAATTTTATTATTTTAACGCCATTTCCATTCACTTCATACTTAATGAGCACATACCATATGCCAGATCTTGAACTGGATTTCATCTTCATGGTTAAAGAACTCACTTCTCTCTAGAGGGGAAGTGCTATGCCATTTCATGATGAGTTAGGGTAATCTGTCTCCCAAGATCTCTTTATTTACATTTTGGGAAATATTTGTGCCTCCATGTAAAAATTCTCTGGAGATAAGTTATGCATATGAAAGCACAGATGTGTTCTTTTTTTTTTTTAAGACAGTGGTAATTATACACTTTTGTCTGTACCTGCTTTTGTCACTTAATGTATCCTGGCAGTCAACTCATATCACTACATAGAGTTCTGTGTTGTTCTTTCTTTTAAATGGACATATTGGTGTTCTGTTACATGGATGTGCTATAATTTAACAGTTCCCCTAGGGCTGAACATTTAGATGGTTTCCAGTATTTACTATTTTAAACAGTTCTGCAGTGAATGGTCTTTATGTGGTTTGGGTATGAGCAAGTGTATGCATCTAGGGGATAAATTCCTAGGAGTACAATCCCTGGGCCAAAGGTTATATGCTTCTATGTTTTTGAAACTTACTAGTACCTTTTCTCTAATTCAGCAAAATTCAATTTACATGTGAGTGTCTGTGCACCAGCTATGTATACTTTTGATTTTATGCACAACCAGAAGGAACAAATGCAAAATACTAGATGAGGAAAGCTGGCATAAAGGGACTTGGAGAATTGCACGTGTGGAAAGAGGAACAGAAAGGATGTGTCATTTTACCTGAACACGTGCTCCTTCCCAAGATTTAGGCCCTTGGTACCCATTTCTGTCAGTATATGCCTACTCTGGATAAGCTAGTCATACATACGTCACAGTTCAGCTGTCATTTGCTACAGTTTGTGGTTAGTGCTGTTTGTTGTTAGTTCCATGGCTCTAGTTACCTGATGACATAATAACTCCAGGTAGGTATCCAAGATCATCCCAGCTGAATATCAGCAAATGAACCAAACCAGTTCACCCACACAAATTTGCTCTGGTGCTCTGTCCCTCCACCTGTCCCCCAGTCGCGCAGTGACGCTTCTCGCAGTGTGCCTCCCACCCCCTGCTCCCACTCCATCTCCGCTGTCTCTCTACCAGCCAGCCGTGAACCCATCCTTCCCTTAGCGCCACCCGAAACTGCTTAACTTACGTCCTTCCTGCTTAGATATTCCAAGCGCTTCTACCTTATTAGTCTTTACCATGAACACATCATTCCAGCCATGTCACCTCCCTACTAAATGCTCTGTGTGTCCCACCTATCAACCTTGTCATGTACCATCTCCTGACTGTGGGTTCCATCCCTTTCCCATCTACCTCACCGACTTTTGCCCATCCTTCAAATGCAAGGCAGGCTCAGCTCACCCTCTCCAGCTCACAACTGAGCTCTCCTCTCTCTGAATTTATCATTTTGATTCCTTGTTTCATTGAGATATAATTGACATACAGCACTGTACAAGGTCAAAGTGTGCAGCATAATGATTTGACTTACATATATTGTAGATTGATTGCCACAGTAAGTTTAGTTAACATCCATCATTTCCTACAGATTTAAAGTTTTTCTCCTTGTGATGAGACCTCTTAGGATATACTCTCCTGATTCTCAAATATATCATACAGTGGTATTATAGTCATCATGTTGTATATTACATCCCTAGAGTTTATCTTATGACTGGAAGTTTATATCTTTAAATCACCTTCATCCAGTTCCCCCACCCTCACCTCTTGTAACCACAAATCTGATCTCTTTTTCTGTGAGTTTGAATTTCTTTTATTTGTAGATTCTACATACAAGTGAAATCACACAGTATTTATCTTTCTCCATCTAACTTACCATAGCACCCTCAAGGTCTATCCATATCGTCACAATGTTTTATGGTTGAATAACATTCCATTGTGTATATATACCACCACTTCTTCGTCCATTCATCTACTGATGGACACACAGGTTGTTCCTATGTCTTAGCAATTGTAAATAGTGTCGATATGAACATGCGGGCACAGATATCTCTTCAATATAGTATTGTTCCCTTTAATATATACCCACAGGTGAGGTTTTGGATCATGCAGTAGTACTTTCTTCCACAGTGGCTGTACCAATTTACATTCCCACCAGCAGTGCACAAGTGTTCCTTTTTCTCCATATCCTCATCAACATTTGTTGTCTATTTTTTTTAAGATAGGCATTCTAACAGGTGTGGTGATATCTCATTGTGGCTTTAATTGCTACTCATTACATTTCCCTGATTAGTGATGTTGAGTAACTTTTCATGTGTTTGTGGGCTGTCTGTATATCTTCTTTGAAAAATGTCTAGTCAGGTCCTCTGCCCATTTTTAAGTTAGATTATTTATTGTTTTGTTATTTATTTGTATGGGTTTACATATTGTGGATATTAACCCTTCTCAGCATATAATTTGCAACTATTTTTTTCTTATTCCATAGGTTGTATATTCATTTTGTTGATAATTTCTTTGCTGTGCAGAAGCTTGTTTTGTTTTGTTTTGTTTTGTTTGATGTTGTCTCACTTACTTTTTATTTTGTTGCTTGTTCTTTGGGGGCCATATCCAAAAAATCATCACCAAGTCCCATGCCAGCGAGCTTTCTTCCTTTGTTTTCTTCTGGAGTTTTATTGCTTCCAACCTTACATTTAAGTCTTTAATCTATTTTGAGTTAATTTTTTGAGTGGTATAATATAGCGGTCTAGTTTCATTCTTTTACATCAGAATCTCCAATTATCTCAGCATCATTTATGGAAGAGACACTTTTCTCCATTGAGTATTCTTGGCTCCCTTGTCAAATATTAGTTGACTATAAATATACATGGGTTTATTTTGGGGCTATCAATTCTGTTTTCATGTATCTTTTATGCCAATACTATACTGGTTTTGTTACCTGTATGTACATATATCTAGTTAGAACTAATTTTATAATAATGCTTGAAATCAGAAAGCATGATGCTTCCTACTTGTTCTTTCAGGATTACTTTGGCCATTCAGGGCCTTTTATTTTTTAAAAAGCCATTGGAATCTTGATGGGGATTGTATTCAATATATAGATGGCTTTGCGTAGTATGGACATTTTAATTCTTCCCATCCATTAATATGGGATAGCTTGCCATTTATGTGCATACTTTTCAGTTTCTTTCACTAACGTCTTGCAGTTTTCAGTGTAGACATCTTTTACCCCCTTGATTAAAGTATTTTATCATTTCATTTTCATATAATTTATTGTTAGGAATGCTACTGATTTTTCTGTTACTTTTGTATTCCACAACTTTGCTGAATTCATTGATCTAACAATTTTTTTGGTGGAGTTCTTAGGATTTTTTATGTATTAAGCCATGTCTTCTGCAAATAGAGTTTTACTTCTTACTCTCCAATTCTGATGCCTTTTCTTTTTCTTGCCTGATTGCTCTGGATAAGTTTTTATTTTGATTCTTAATCCTGCACTGGGGGCATATGTCATAGACTTTGTTAACCCTAGAAGCAACCCTGAGTCATTTCCCCCAAACCCTCATTTTACAGATAAACTGGGGCTCCAAAGAGACTCTGACATTAGTTGTGTGATTTTGACTTATGACAGAGTTGAGAGTTTAACAACACAGGTTTCCTCATTCTGGCACCTGCTTTTCTTTTCCTCTTTTCCCCTCATATCTCTGATATAAGAAATATTTGTTCCAGGCTAAATACTGATGCAGAAAAAAAATGGTTTGCTTAGCACCCATTTGTCCTGGAAAACTCCCAAATATCCATAAGATCTTCACATCAATATATATCTAGTTAGAACTAATATTGCAAAATAATATTTCCCTAATTATTCAGGAACATGAATTTGAGTCTCCTATCCTTTTCCCTAGTCTCAGTTTTCATATAATTAGCCAATATTAATCATATGTTTCTCAGAGAAGACACCCAATGATTTCTGTAGAATGGAACTGCTGGTTTAACAGAGATCAGTACCCTTCATGTCATAAAATGATGCTGAGGGTGGAATTGCTGTCCTTGTATGGGAGTGTCCACAGAGCCACCTGTTCTCTTTCACATATACCTAAAGATTGTCAGTCATCAGTGTGACCTTGCACACTTCTGCTCAAATGAATGACTATCATCACTGAAGTAGAATGAGTTGTCTGCAGTATACCACAGGTATATTTTAATCATTTGAATTTATTTCAGGTTGTTGCTTGACCATGTGGTTTTTATTAATACACTATATAGGAAGATGAAAGCCATTAATATTTTAGTGGCAGTAAACAAGCCAATTCAGGGGTCTTTGTGGATGATCTCACCTTTCTATAATGTGTTTTGAGTATGGTTTAAAAGTAAAATGGTTTGAATCAGATCTGCTCGAGGCTGACATCAACTCCTGCACCTATAAAGATAAGATGCAGCCATTGTATGGTCCTTTCTTTTCTGTGGAGTCAAATGCCCAATTAACTGTCCGAAGAATTAGCTGATTTTTTTTCAATTTCCTTTTCAATTTCTCTGCCACCCACTGCATTCTATAGTACGTGCTGCTGAGCGCACCAGTAGCTTTCATATTGGCACTGTTGTCCGTGAGAAATATCTGACTTCAAATGATCAGTATGCAAAGAATTTATACCTACTCTGAAAAAAAAAATCATTCTACTTCTTGTATATGTATTAAAATGAAGATAGCCATCCAGAAATTTCTGATGGCTATCTGAAGAGTGTCCAGTCCTGAAATAATGGTACATAAGAGCAATGTAACTATTCCACTGCCCCCTTTATTCAGCCGTTCGTGGGACACAGCTTTGGGTAGGTGCAGTGAGTCTCTGGCAAATGAAATATAAAAATAAATAATTAGAAATAAAAAGGGATATTAGATACCAAGTGGATCGTGAAATATAAAAGAATGTTATGTACAGTTGAATACTTGAAAACATTTAAAATAATGAGTGAATGATGTTCCTTAAAAATATGTCAAAATGGACTCGAGATTCAGTAGTAAATGAACAGGATGGTGAATGGTGCATACTGTATATACACAATTTCAGATATGAGTGTCTTATATGAAAAATAGAAAAATATTTACAAAGGTTATCTGGGGAATAGAATTAAAAGTGATTTGCATTTTTAACACAGTTCTACATTTTACAAATGTTTTATTATACACATGGATTTCTAATTTCTATTCTAATAAGGAAAAGAAAGCTTTTTTTCATTGCATGTAACTGATCAAACATTTTTAAACCTGATCTGTGTGATAGTCACTCAGATTTTTCAGTGTGCCTTACCCAACATGGAAAGGAGGGTGTGTGTGTGTTTTAAGATGTGCTATGGTGCTGACAACTTACACAGCTCATAAAAAAGCCATGAAGAATAGGTGGCATTATAGCTTCATTTGGGCTTCAAATTCGTGCCAGAGCTGGCATGAACCTTGGGTCCACTCCTTACCAGCTGCTATTTAAACTTCTTTGCTCCTTTTCTAAGCCTCAGTTTTTTTATTGGTAAAATGATTATAATACCTATCTATCTGTGAGGTTACAGAGTCTCAAGTGAGAGTCTATGTCAAGTGCTTAGGGTAGTACCGGACTCTACACTCAAATCACTGATAGGTCATTATTAATAAACTTTGTTTTGTGATATAAATGTATTTTAAATATATAATAATAAATTATCATTTACAGGACTTACCAAGTTTCTGCAGCCAATCACATACCACCCATGTCTTTCATGCACAGCTAGTATCCTAACAATAAATTTCTCTTTTATCCTCTGCCCCCTAATACATACACTCCCATTAAAATGTTCTTTTGAATGGTCATCATTTCATACTTAGCTCAACTATTACCTCCTCTTGTCAGGAGCTTCCCTAGTTCCCCAGGCAAAGGGCACTAGACCCCCTTCTACTCCTATTATAACACACAGGTGAGCGCTCATGAAAGTTGACATTTGTTACCCACAGACTGTGAGAGGGTGGGCCATGGATGTCTGCAAACTCAGAAATTTCATGAATGAATGTAAAATAGTTGACAGTTTCCCATTACATGTAGCTAATCCCCATGCCAAACTCTATTAGTCTGAATTTTTTAAATTCCTTTGAACTATAATTACAAATTACTTTTTGTGTAAAAAAATACAAATCTGGTTTTCTATAGGCTGAAAAAAAGTTTTGTCCTCAAATAATCTTAAGAAAAAGATACTGCTGATTCATAAATACTGTAGTACTTTTGAGCACTAAAAGTTTATAAGTTTATAATCATGTTTTCATCCTTCATGGAGGAGGTAACCTTTGCTTTCTTAAATCTCTGGTTGACATGTTTCACAAACATTCTCATCATTTAAAATAGATTTTCAGCTTAAACCACAACAACAAAAAAAGCCCACCTTAGATGTTCATTTAACATTTACCCATATGGTAAAACCATTTGAAAATCAATGCAAAGAATACCTGATAAACAATGAGAAAATTTTGCTCATGTAAGAAGCAACTTTAAGTTTTAAAAAAATGTAAAAACTACCAGCTAAGGAAAACTGCTTAAATTTTCAGCATTAAAAATGCACTGGATACATAATTTGAAAGGCATTCAAGTCGCAGTATAAATGCACTTAATATCCATCACTTTCTTAAAAGAAACAGATTCCAGATTACATTTTAAAATGTATTCTTAGGGGATTCCAGTATTCTTAGGGGAGGATTAAGTTCGAATTTTTGTCTTAAACAGATGTGATGTTAAGATCTTAACTGGCAGTTTTCACAATTTTGAAAAAAGGGGATGAACACTGTAGAGGGTTTCAAAAGCAGGTTTGAGGGCTTGTGCTGGGAGCCTTCTCTGTCCTCACTGTATGTCTGCCCCTCTTCTCAGCACGCTATGCCCTTCTGGAGGATCTCCAGCCACTCAGACCTCATGGCCCTACATCATGCCTTGGAACTGGAGTACCTGTAACAGCCACATAGCACTTTGGAACCGCACAACTGCCCTGTAACCAGGAACGATTCCCACAGGCCCGAGTCTCGTGTCAGCGCTGGCCTACCAAACAGTGATCTCCAACGCACTGATGCACAGCTGCTGTCTATCTTCTGCTCTGCCCTTGCAGTAAATGAAGGACCACATCTATTTCTTCAGAACAGCTGTTGACTCCAGTACTGTGAATCCAGTGAAAATAAGCCATGAGAATGTTCTAGCACAGCATAATGTGTCTTTGCCACATTAACTGCATGGTTCAAACCTGTGAAGAAAGGACCTGCAAATGCTTAAGGTTTTAGCATCTTCAATGTGACATAAACAGCTTCTCCAGTACAGCTAACCTGATTGCACAACAAAGACTGAAACGCATTTCCTGAGTACCAGTGGGGGAATTTTCTTGTAAAGAAGGTTTACTTTTTGGCGTCTCATACCCAGGGTAATCTCTACATCTCTACTTATTTATGAAGACTTTTTTAAACAGCTTTATGAGGTATAATGCAAGTACCATACCATTCGCTCCAACAGACTTTTTGACATGAAATCATTGAAGGGACAATACTGTAAGAAGTAAACGATTAAAGGCCTTTGCCTCACGACACAGCAAGTACTTTAAATTTTAGCACATTGCAAAGTAGTTTAAAGTATGTCTAATTTAAACGTATAATATGTACATCACTGAGACAATCATGTACAGAAAATTTTTTGGTGTAAATTTGTAATAATGGATGATTCTTTTACATATTTAGGAAAATGATATTGAAAGGTAGCAATGCCTTTATAGTGAAATATGAGGCAGTATATGCACAAACTCGTGCAGTGCCTTATCAAAGTACTGGGTATAAATATGTAGATAATGGGGGTTTTTTTAGACAATGTTGTCAAGACCAAAAGCATGGATGTCAATAGGATTTCATTTTCCAAATTTTTTTCCCATCAATTCTTTTTTTCTTTATGCTGTCAGGAGGGCCATGGTAAAATAACAGTCTTAAATAATTTGAAAAAAAAAAGTCCTCTTACAACCTCATAACTACTTGAAAAAAATGATTCAAATGCTTCTTCCCACAGAATAGCTAAATTTTATTAATAAAATGGTTTGTGAGTTGGAGACTAGCCAAGGTTTCATGTACTCAGATTATAGTGTCTGCATTTTCTTGTTTAGATAAAAGAGGACTTACCACATCTGGAAATCAGCAAAACTTTACATTATTCCCTACATTTATGTTCCCTCTGTTTTCCTCCACATTCCCCTCAACCTCCTGCCCTCCCAGCAAAGTTCATTGCCAGCAGTGGACATGGCCCAGTTATCACCACCAAGGAAACAATGTTAGTGTTCACCTACATAAATTGGGAAATAAAAGTTGTTACCTTTGTTATACCATAAGACAGGTTCCCCAAAAGTGGTCAGTTTGGGCACCAGTTTCATTCAAAGAAAGCCTTCCATTGCCATGAAGTTATGTTGTGGATGAATTGTCTTTGATACTGTATTGGGGAAAAAAAAAAAAAACACCAGCTTTGACCCAAAGTAGCTCAAGAGCTACTCTATCCTTTTCTGAAGTTTCATGTTGCTGCTAGAATTAGTCAGTTATGAATTCTCCAAATTGTTTAACAATTGAATTTAATTTTTTGCTTGAAGCAAACACAATTTGGCAATTTTTTAGCCTTTTCATTTTATGTTTTTGTACTCTGCAGATTGAAAAGACAAAGTTTATCTTGGCTTTACTGTATAAAGGTGTGTTGTGTCTGCAATTGTGTACAGAGGTTTTCTCCATTAATTTTGTGTTTAAATTAATAAAATTGATTTGTGAAGTACTGTAAGCTCCTTGAATGTATTTTCTTCTTTATCTTTTGATTACAAGAAGTAACAGAGTCCAACAATAGGAAGTCGTTGTAAAACAATTGTAGTCATGGCTTTATCAGTCCTTGAGTAGACTCAACTAGAAGGATAGCAGCTGTTTGTTTGATCAGTCTAAGAACAGATGAATGGAAAAACCCTATACTTCCTCCAAAACTATATAAACTGGGCCCTCACTCAAATTTACCTACGATAGAACAGACTTGAGCATCAAATATCTTGGATGACAGAGCATAGATTAAGCCACTTAAATACCCAAGGGACAGCAGTACAAAACAGTTTCATCTATAAAGAACGCCCATGACACAGACCTCTAAGATTTGACCAGTTAATCATGATAGAGCTATAAAACAGCACAACTTGCTTCCTCCTTGGATTTGATCCTAGGAGCACAACATTCATACACGCAAACATGTGAAAATCAAACATGTAGTTGTCCGGCTCATCAGGCCCACGATGGTCATTTTTCACATGCACACACCGGGCTGAGCAGCATGAGTAACCGAGTCCGAGCATGCTCAGACATCCAAGAATGAAAACAGTTTAGGGAAAGTCTTTTTTAAAAGAGAGGCAGGGGTGGGAAGTGGAGGGATGTTTAAGATCTCAGGTAAAGAAAGTATGGAAAAAAGGCAAAATGAAGGGCATAACCTCAAAAAATGAGTTTTCTAAAGTACCACATCTAACATGACATACTCCCTGGTCAAAATGTTTAAAGGGCCCCCACCTTTGACTAGAGATTACAGTGCAGATTTCCCTAGCTGGCATTGTAGAGTTTTCAAATACAGTCTCTACTGTTTTCCCAACAGTATCTCTCATTTCTATTACAACAACTTTCAGAACACCTTAAACGTGCTCTGTGATGGACCAAACAGCCCATAACATCCCTGCCTCCTCTTTGCTCAGAGCATCCCCATCGCCGTCAGTGACTCACTCCAGCCTCCATCCACCTGCTGTCCACCCGTCTCCAGTGCCGCCTCCTTTGAAGGGCCTTCCTTCCCATCAGGACACACAGTGTTAGCTCCTTCCCTTGAACTTCTCCCACCCAATAAGCACAGTCTTACTGGCAGTTCCTATTATTCCCTTCAATAAAGACTCCCCGGGCCCCTGTTCTGGGGCCCTTGTTCTAGGTGCTGAGGATAGCAGGGCCCTGCTCCTGAGCATGGAATCCACATGGAGTAGGTAGAAACAGACATGAGTGAATGAATGAATGGAGTGAATGAATGAATATGATACATTCTCTCAGAAACATTCCGACACAAGGAATAGGGTGAGTGACGGGGTATATGCTTCCCTGGAATGGGTGGACAGAGCTAAATGTTTGACAGAGCAGAGACCAACTGCTAAGAAGTAAGCAGCATGTGAAGATAGGGCAGAGCAGACAAGCAAAGGTCCTCAGAGGAGAATACTGCTATTTATCATGTACCAGGAGTGAAAAATCACCCATGGGTCCAAGAAGAGATGACTTTGGAGAGGAAGGAAGACAGGGAAGACTTGAAGAGATCTGGATACAGTTCTAAATGGGAGGCCACTGAGGGCCTTACACAGGAATGTGACAAAATCTGATGTTCTCTGAAATGATCGCCCTGGCTGCTGGGTGGAGAATGGGCTGTAAAAGGCCAAGAGAAATGGTGAAACAACTTACTAGGCTCAGAGGGCAGTCCAGGCAAGCCAAAGCTGGACTCAGATTAGGATGGTAGAAATGGAAATCAGAGGAGGAGAGGGGGTTAGTAATAGCAATGACAGCGAGACAGGGACCATGGGCTTAGACAGAGTAGGGTGAGGGCCTCTGGAAACAACAAGATAACCATTGCGAGATTTGCTTTGGCCTGCTGGGGGGCCCAGCTTATTTTTCTAACTTTACCCAAGTGCTGCCTTCCTTCCTCCAGCCCCAAACAAATGATCTGTTGCAACTTGGGCAATGTAGCAAACAAGCCCAAAACTATTGCAAGCCCAAAACAACATAAGACAGGAAGGATTTCATCTTGAAATCCAATTAGTTAAAAAGTAAAACAATGACTCAGCCCACCTTGGGAGCAAAGCAGGCAGCCTTGAGTGATCTGCTCCCAGACCAGGAAGCTGCTACCCTGGGAGGAAATCAGAGCAGTAAAGTTCTTATAAATAACCCGGAAGACTAAGAAGAAACTTAGTATTTCTTCAAAAGTATTTGGAACGACTTAACAGGGGTACATCCCTAGCCCTTTGTCTCTCAACTGCCTATAAAAACCCCTAGCCAACGTACCACCCCGGGACTCTCTTGTGGAGCTCTGTCCTTTCACTCTATCTCTAAATAAAAGCCTGTACCTTGCTCTCCTACCTTGACTGTTTGTGAAGTTCATTCTTCAGCTCCGTGAACAAGAACCCCGGCATCAACGGCATTTGCTGATAGGTCAGTTGGGGACAATGGTGAGACACAAGAGGACTCAGGACACCCCACAGCAAGGGCTCCCAACAGCCCTGCTGCCTAGTGGGTAAGGTAAGCACCTGGCTTCCACAGGCAGACTGCCTGGGTCCCACTCCCAGCTTCCCTGTTTAGCTAGCCAAGTTATTTAACTTCTCTGTGCCTTAGTTTCCTCTTCTATAAAAAGATAACAATATCTACTTCAGGGGATTATTATGAAGACAAAGTAAATTAATATATGTAAAGTGTTTGGTATACTTCCTGGCAGATGACTTAATGTTGCCTGTTTGTTATTATATTACATGGTCACATGGTGGGGGGGGTGTCTCTCCAACTAATGAACTGGCTCCTTGACTCTGCAGACAGCTTCTCAGGGTATTGCGTTATTCTGGCCTGGTCTGAAAACGAGACGAGAGAGTGTAGTCCCTGACCTCAAACTTTGGGGTGGTGGCCATTGAAAAAGGATCAGTTACGATGATAAAACAGACTTCAATGAACAATGGTGAAGGGGTGAGAGGCGGGGCTAATGGCAGCTGGGCTCGCAGGAACTGCTTCCCTGCAGAACTAAGGTCCAAGCTGAGACCTGAAGGCTATGGTTGGCCTGAGCAAAGCAGGGAGACAGGGCCCATGCCAGGGGGGGAAGGGAAGGGAAGGGAAACCCCAGGCCCATGGGACTAAGCACCAAGCCACTAGGAGAGGGAGAGGTAAGGGCCTTGTCTTTCATCTCAGAGCAAAACAGCAGGCTGAGTGCTTTTATTATACATGAGCGTGACTATTCCCCTTCATGCAATAAAGAAAAGGAAGAGGACAGGAACAGATTTCATTCAGGACCCAGCATTAGCCCACAGCCTGGAGCCTGTCACTGTTGTGATGATGCTACACTAAGCTAGACTTAAACTGTTAAATCTAAGTAGTGCCTAGTTGAGGTCCTTTTATTTTACAGATTACCAAATTCAGGTAAAATGCTTGGCCCAGAGGTCACCACCAAATAAGGCAGAGTCATGACCCCAGCCAACTCCTGGATACAACCCAGAATCACAGAAAGATCATGAGCTCTCAGGCCAATGAAAGTTGGCTTTGCCTCCCTGCTCTATCACCAGGGTGATCTTAGGTGGCCCCTTTCAGTTTCCAAGGTGTATTTGGTGCCCTGTCCACAATGCAATTTTCCAATGAGGTCTAAATGCTTTTTTTTAAAACCTTAGCACCTCAGTCCTTGCAGAGAGGTTGGTTTAAAATTTGTCTTCCAATCAGCATTAAAAAGGTCAAATACATATTTTGTAATAACTTTTAAAATTTGCTTTTCAAAATATTTGGCTATGACATGGCTATTTCCCAGTTCCAGTGAATATAAAGGAGGCCATTTGCGTAACAGAATGTGGAGATGATGGCATGGATATTGTGTGTTCATTGAAGACATACAAGAAATTTCTTGCTGGACTCTGGAACGTACCACACTATCCACAGCTAGAGGCTTCAGCTAGAATAGTCCTGTGGAACTCAGGATCTGTTTTTGACAATCCACACTTAGTAAAAGCACTTCTTTCTTTCAGTGTCTCCGAATGCTTCTGTTTCTTTCCATTCTGTGCAATTATACAAACTGACAGGATAACTTGTGACAGACGAAATGAAAGGGTTTGTAATTTACTTCGGCCCCACTGACTGAAAGCAGGTTGTTTGTAAAAAGGAAATCCTGACCTCAGCTGACTGGCAAACTCTGTCAGAAGCAATAGAAGAAAGCGAAGGAGAAAAACAGTGCCGGGGTTTTTTATTGGCAACAGAAGAAAAACAGATGCCCTGCTCTAGGAAAGCCCTTCACAGAGAACTCTCCAGTGGGACCAAGCCATGCTCCGAGTCACTGAGCGTGTGTCTGTTCAATTGCATGGTGGTTCTGATCTGGTTTGGGGGCTGGCTTGACTGGGGGAGTTTGCTCCTTGGGACAATAGATAGACTGATAAGCCTGAAAATGGATTTCCTCCATTGAGTGGAAGTTGAAGTCCCTTTTCTCTACAAGCTCTCCATGGCCTGCCCCATCTTCTATCTTGTCTTGACATAAAGCTCCAAGGCCTACAGATGACAGGGTGTGAACCAGATGTGAGAGGAGATAGGCTACCTAACACTTTCCATGCCAATGCCATCTACCAACTCACCTTCACTATCCCCTCCCTCTGTGGACTGTTTGGCAGGATTCTGTGATGACCTCTGGGCAGCTTCATGAAAGATAGGAGTTCCCTGCAAGTTCCAATGTCCTATGCCAATGGTTCCCAATTGTCCATGGAAATCATCTAGGTGCTTTGAAAAATGCCCATTTTGAACCCCATTCCAGAGATTCTGATTGATTTTGTCGGGGATGGAGCTTGAAAAGCATGCAAGGTAGAAGCCATTGCTTTGTGCTGACCAGGTATGAGAAGGACCCCCCCCTTGCTCGTCCTCTCCTGCCAGGGCTGGGCCGTTTTTGAAGTATGCTTTCCAGCTCTTGGCCTTTCCTTTCCAATCCATTCTGATTCCCAGTGGTCTATGTCTATGTCTGAAATCCTTACGACTCCAATTCAGTTCCATTCAAAATCTGGGGAATTCCTACAATGAGTGAAAAGCTCTGCCTGGTGTCAGGGATGTCCCCAAGGGGCTCACAATCTAGTGGGAAAACAGAGCTTTGTGACAAAAGGCAAACTGTGATGAGGGTCTAAGTAGATTACATGGACACCTGCAATCTAAGAGGCAGAGGCTGCAAAGAGTTTTAATGTATGATGAAGACCCAGAGGGTACAGCAATGAATGTTGGCTGGGGAAACAGGAGAAGGCTCATTGAAGAGGTGACTTTTTCATTGGCCTAAATGGAATAAAAGAAAAATAAGATGCTGATAGGCTCCTAAACTTAGTCCTTCCTCAGATGAACGAGAGAGCAGCATATAGCAACTGTGGGCAGGGAGATGGAAGGTAGTTCCAACAATCCAAGCACAATGCAAGGAAGGCCCGTCCTTGGGCAGCCCTGGAGATAGTGGAACCGAGCCAGTAGATGTCCCAAAGGCAGAGCTAGCCATGAGTGGGAAGGGTGGGCTTCCAAGATCCTTTTGCTGCCCTCCCCTATACATCCAACACTGGAGTGGATCAGGCTGGATCTAGCCATGTACAAAGTTGTGTCTGATTAAATCAGAGGATTACAGTTTAGAGGAACGTGTTGGTTCATTCTAAACCTTCCTCTAATCCAGAACTGGGAGGGCTTTGCTGCTTTTGGAACAACTTTATACAGATCTTCCTCAATTTACAGTGGGGTCACACCCCGATAAACCCATTGTACATTGAAAATATCATGTTGAAAATGCCTGTACTATAATCTGCTGAACATCACAGGTAGCCTAACCTACCTTAAACACGCTCAGAACACCTACATTAGCCTACAGGTGGGAAAAATCATCTAACACAAAGCCTATTTTATATAAAGTGTTAAATATCTCATGTAACTTATTGAATACTGGGTTGAAAGTGAGAAGCAGAATGGTTGGTCATAAGTGAATCAGTTGTTTACCCTCCTGACCGCATGTCTGACTGGCTGGGAGCTGCAGCTCGCACTGCTGCCCAGGACCATGAGAGGACTGAACCAGGCACCTCCAGCCTAGGAAAAGGTGCCAATTCCAAATCCAAAGCTCAGTTTCTACTAAATGTGTATCTTTTTTGCACCACTGTAAAGTCAAAAAATCATGAGTCAAAACATAACTCAGGGACCATCTGTATGTTATTGGGAGTGTGTGTGTTGAAGTGAACTGTTTCAGGGGGCAAAGATACAAACCTGGTTTCCCTGATGGTTCCAGAAATTTCAGCAATCAGGCTGAAGTTCTTTACATATAATTGAAAAAATGTCATTTTTCCCTTTAAATGGTGGAAGGGGGCTGGCCGAAGATTATAAGGAAGCTAAATCTTCCCTAAAGGCTCTGGTTATCTACCCTCTAAAACCATAATCTGGAGGTGGCAGTGGTGGTAGGGACCCAGGCCTAACTTTAGCAACCCCGGGCAGGGCCTTTATAGCATCTCCAGGAGGACATGGGTCCCCACAAATGCCCACTCCTCTCTCCTCCCTTTAAGGGAGGCTGCATCCTTTCAGTTGAACCAAGCACTCAGGGGCTGCTCCAAGGTCCTTAATACAACACCCCTTGACTGTGCCCTTGCATTTCCTTGTTTATAAGCACAGAGCCCACCTCAAACAGCAGTGTTGAAGTGGAGGGGAAGAAAAGGAAGAAAGAAGAAATGCTAGGACAAAGAATGTGGACAAATTAAGGGGAAGGTTTGTGGTGTCAACTTATACATTGAAAAGGGCTAAATCATGGAATGGGATCCCCCACACTTGCTCTAGCCCTGTCACAGGGATCAAAGTCCCTGACGGCATACTCCAGACAGCCCCCCTCCCAGGAAGAGGAAGAGGGAGGCCCAAGTAGGAGGCGGCGCTGTCTCTTCAAAAAGGGCCTCTTTCACTGCCTCCCCATGTTCCTGTCTGTACTAACCACTCACTGAGAAATCACCGCAGGCCCCATCACCTAGCCTACTCGGTGGTTCAAAAATACCAAAGGTTTTGCAGAATTTCCATTCTTTCAAAGTAGTTAAAATGCAAGCAGGCGGGGAACAAGTTGGAGAAAGCACACGCCCTTATTGGAATGGTCTTGTTTTGAAAAATTTCTGCCCTCTGGGGTTGAAAGCATTCCTTGGCCCAGTGGAATCAAGAGGTGCCACAATAGCTCCAGAAATGTTTCCAGCCCATGATCTTGATATTTATTTGCAAAGCCTTACAGGAAATTAGTGCTACATGTTCCATGAAAAACAAAGGAAAATGCAGGAACCAGGAAAAACAACAGCCTGCTCCAAAGAGCCTTACATCAACAGACTTTAAAGAAAATTAGATGCTAAAAAATAGTGCCTTTTGACATGTCGTCTTTCAACATGTCCTGAAGACCCACTATGTGTCCGCACCTTCACTAGGTGCTAACAGGCATCCATGCCTGAGAGGTTTGTGTTTCCCTGAGTAGAGTAAGGGGTGTTGCTGAGATCAAAGTAGTGAGCAGTGATGAGTAGTGGATTTCAGCAGAAAAGAGCAGGAGAAGCTAAAAGCTTCAGATGCAGAGGGACAGGGAGTCCTTTGGAAGTCTCCTAGCAGAATGTAACATGAAGTCTGTACTGTGAAGAACAGGTAGGAGTTTCTCAGGTGAAAAAGAAAGCATACCTGGGAGGAAGCAGATAATGTCTAAAACAGTTTCAGAAATGGAGCCTCAAAATTGCTATAAAAATTGAGCATGACACTGGATGACCTGATAGTCATTTATAACCATTTATACAGTGCTTTCTACATATTGCAAGAAATTCATAGAATAGCAAGAGAGATGTGCCCTGCACATAAAGCCCAGGATTAAGTTCACTAAGTGTTGCAAACTCAAATGAAAACGGGCCAGTAAGTAATATAAATGAGTGAATGATACGGGCCTAGTATAGGAATCCCAAGACCCTCTCATTTAAAAATAATCCTTCTTTTGATTGTCACAGGATTTCAGAAAAGTATTTCTCCACTCTCAGAAAAACATCAGAGCAAGTATTTGCAATCAGCAATGGGCATTCATCCTCACAGGGAAGGAGGCATTAGAAAAGGTGGGGACTGTGTCACACACAACATAGCCCTGCAAAGTGGACAGCCGCTTCCCCGCTCTAAACAGTTGTTGCTGCCTGGGATGCCACGTAGGCTGGCTCAGGGTGTTGGATTCTCCAGTTTTCAGGAGAAGCCACATATCCTGATAATGGGAAAAGTTGGTTGTGGGAATCTTAAATTTTGTAAATTAGGGATCAAAATAAAAAATTTCATAGATTAAAAACATGGCTGTGGGTACAGTTTAAAACATCCAGATAATGGTTAATATTTCTGCCTGGAATGTCTAGGAAGACATGGGCAAACTGATGGCTAAGCTGGGCCCTTGAGGAATTTATTGGCAGAACTGACAGCCTCATGTAAGAAGAGCCTGCAGGACAAATGAGCTCCAGGGCCAGGATCATTTGTACTTGTGAAAGTCAAGTAATTCAGGGGTCCCAAGGTTGGCTTTATACCAAAAGAACTTGGGAATTTTTTCCCCACATTTATTATATGTTTTAATATTTACTTAAAATGTTTATGTATATGCTACACCATGGATTAACCTTGAAAACATTATGCTTAGTGAAGGAAGCCAGACATAAAAGGACAAATGTATGATTCTAATGTATGAGATACCTAGAACAGACAAATTCTTAGAGACAGACCGTAAAAGAGAAGTTACCCAAAGTTGAGAGCAGAAAGGAATCAAAGTTATTATTTAACAGGTACAGAGTTTCTGTTTGGGATGATAAAAGAGTTCTAGAGATGGATGGTGGTGATGATTGCATAATATTTTGAATGTACTTAATGACACTGCATTGCACCCTTTAAAAACTTTAATGTCAAAAAGAGAAGTTGATGTAATCTAAGTCATGCTTGCTCATTATAAACAGACATAGAATAAAGGAGTATGTAAACTCAAAAAAGGATTTTTGTTCTCAACCTGCTGCCAAATGCGTCACTATGAGCCAACCAATTCTTGCCCGTCATTCTCCTCAGAAACTACTAGGAATTCACCCCACCAAACTTTTGCAACCCAGCATTGGATACCTCCCAGGAAACAACCCCAACTATTTCCACTAGAATCATCCTGGGGTTCACATGGGCTGACTCTGATTTATTGATTGCCCCCCTGATCATTTATAGGATTTGGGGACACAGGGATGACAGGAAGTAAGGAAGCTTCAGATTCCCCAGAGGACACACTTAGGTGACTGCCTTTATGTATGCACACATTTGTGTGTGATATGTACGTGCATGTGTATGTTTAACTATTTTGGCTTATTTTAACTAATTTTCTGCTTGATTTGAAAAATTTTAACCACCTTAGATATCTTTCTGCTTCAGTACTTGGTAGATTTGGTTCTTCACTTTCAACATCTGCCTAGTATTACACTATATGTGAGTAGCATACGTCGTTCACTGATAGAATGTGAGGTATTTTGCTAAATTTTCCTTCTATAAACTATGCTGTGATCAACATTATTTTATATATGTATTCATAAATTTTCATAAATAATTCATACAAGTTAACTTCCTAGATATATAATCACAAGGTTAATAGGTATGACTATTTAAATGCAAAAAAAATGCCAAATTTGCAAAAAGAAAGATTGTACCAATTTTCATACGTCCACCAAAAGTGTTGTGGAATCTGGAAGGCTTTTTAGACTCCCAGAGCCCCAATCCCAGGCATCCTGACGCAGTTGCTCTGACGTAGGGTCTGGAGATCAATATTTAAAAAAAATTTTTGTAGGTAATTCTAATATTTTCCAGTTTTTAGACCCATTGATTTAAGCACAAGGTGAACATAAAATTATGTACTTTCTATTTGCAACTAAAATCTAAAGACTAAAGAACATTGCAGACAGAAACTGAAGATGTCCTAAATAAATGAAAGGATATGTTCATGAATTGGAGGACTAGATATTACAAAGGTGTTTATTCTCCTCAGATTGGCTAGAATAACAGTAGAGAAAGGAAAGCCTTTTCAATAAATTCCATTTGGAAAAAGAATGAATCTTCACCCCTACCTCTTACTGTACATAAGATAAAGTATTTATAATTTGTAGGTTCAAATGTAAAATAATATATTAGAAAAATACATATGAATATATCTTTATGACCTTCAAATAAACAGATTAAGAGGACACAAAAAATATTAACCATTTTTAAAATGATAAATTGGGTTATATTAAAATTGAGATGTTCTCATCAAAACACACCATTAAGAGAATGAAAGGGCAAGCCAGAGTGGAAACAGATATTTGCAATACATACATCCGGCAATGTACTCATAAAGAGAATATATAAAGAACACCTACAACACAATAAGGAAAAGATGAGAAATCCCAAGATAAGAAATTGGCAAAATATTTGAACATATACTTCACATGTCAGGATATCCAACTGGCTGATAAAACACACAAAGTTGCTCAATTGCATTGGTTGTCAGAGAAATGCAAGTTAAAACAATAATGTGTTGCCTTCACATACCACCAGAATGGCTGAAATGAAAGAGGAATAAAAAGATAATACCAATACATACTACTAGTGGAAGTATAAACTAGTACAGATTCTTTGTAAAATTGTCTGACAATATCTAAGCTGATCATGTGTCAGGAGCCGTTGTCATCTGTGACACCATCTTGTGAGAGCTCAGCCATCGTCTATACTAACCACAAAACCTGTACTCACCCTTCCTCTTTCCTTTCCCCCCCTCCTCTCTGCTAGAACACAAGAACAAAAGGACTCCATCTTGTTGTTTACTTCTTCTTGGTCAATTTCCCGCCACAGCTTCCCGCTAAGTCCTCAACCAGGTCCGTTGCTTACGTCAAAGACTACTGAGCAGGTGCACAACTCGGTGTGTGATTGGACTTTGTAAGCTACCTCATTATCATAATGGGCAACCAACCAGAAAAAGCTACTCCCTACCACGCCCCTTCAAATGCTATATATTCCTTGCCTTTTCTGTTAATAAAGTGGAGCTTGACAAAAAACTGCAGGCTCTCCGTGTCATTTTGTCTCATCCCATTTCATAGGTAGTCGCGGCTCCCCCGAGGTCTCCCACGTCTTAAGAAGCCCTCGCTGGCGAGGACAAGTGGCGCCCAACGTGGGGCTCGAGGATCGTAGCCCGCCTACCTAGAAGAGAAAGTAGTCGCAGCTGCGCAGGATTCATCGGGCTATCAGCTCGAGAGCCGCCCGATCGGTGACGACGAAAGCGGACGGCTAACGGGTAGGTCCATTCGGACGTTCTCTTAACTCAAAATGGGACAGGAACTGTTTAAGGAGGCGCAGTTCTTAAAAGATATTCAACAGTGCCTCCGAGAGAGAGGGGCACACGTTAAAAAACAGGATCTCTTGAAGTTTTTTCAGTATATCCAGAAAGTCTGCCCTTGGTTCCCCCAAGAAGGAATCGTAGACCCCAAACGCTGGGACCGTGTAAGACTTTGCCTTCAGGCGCACTATGAGGCTGTCGGACCTGAAAAGGTCCCTATTCAAACCTTTTCATACTGGAACATGATAAATGACATTTTCTCTCATGCCAAAAACTCTCAGCCCCTAAGCATAAAACTCCCTTTGTCTTTCCCGTTTGCACCCGTTCCTCAGATAACCCTGCTGCTGCCGACGGCTTATCTACCACGGCTGCCGCCGCGCCGTTCGATAATAAAAGTAACCATTCTCTCCGCATGCGCTCCTCCTCCTCCGAATGTGAGGCTGAGGAAGACACAAAAAATTCCTCCTCTGATAATGAAAGCCATCCCCCTCCTTTCGTTTTACGGCGTCCTCGTTCGCTGCGTTTTAAACACCTTAAAGAATTGCAGCATGCAGTCTCCCAATACGGTCCTTCCGCTTCTTTCACTCTATCGCTTTTAGATTCCATCTGTGAATCCCTTCACCCCACTCCGTCCACCTGGTTCCACTTAGTAAAAGCTGTTCTTTCTAGGGGAGATTACCTCCATTGGAAAACTGATTATGATGACCGTTGCCGCTCATTCATTAGCAATATGCCCTCTGCTCAAAAAAGAGCTGAGCGTTGAAACATCAATAAACTTTTAGGTACTGAGCCTTATGCTAATCCTGAAAACCAGAAGCAATTTAGCCAAGCCATCTTAACCCAGGTACAAGCAGCAGCTTTAGCAGCCTGGAAAAATCTCCCTACTAAAAGTTCCACTTCTTCTTTATCCAAAATCAGACAGGGAACACAAGAATCCTATACAGATTTTGTGGGCCGCCTAACTGAAGCCGCTGAGCGCATTTTCGGCCCCCAAGAAAGTGAAAGCCCATTCGTTCTCCAATTAGCATATGAAAACGCTAATCCTGCTTGCCAAGCAGCGCTCCGGGAACCGCCGAGGAAAATCCCTTACAGACTTTATCAAACTCTGTTCAGGGATTGACTCAGCTTCACATGCCATCGGCATTGCAATTGGAGCAGCCTTATCCTCTAACAAACCCAATGTCTGTTTTAAATGTAAACAACCTGGACATTGGGCTAAAAATTGCCCTATGGCCACACAAGGGCAAGGACAAACCCAAGCCACTCAGAAAACAATTCCCAGCCCTGTTTTACCAGCTACCGTTTGCCCCAAGTGCCGTCGTGGCAAACATTGGGCTAATCAATGCAAATCTAAAACAGATATCGATGGACAGCCTATCAATCAAAGTCCATCGTTTCCCCAAACTCTAATACCTCACCAACAGCCTTCGGGAAACGAACCATGGGGCCAGCCCTCGGCCCCTCCCCAACTCCAACCTGCCCCGAGGGCATTAGGGCACAATCCTTACAGCGCGCCACCCCAGGGAGCGCAGGCCTGGACCTCGGTCCCTCCTCCCACACAATATTAACCCCTGAAGATGGGCCAACAATCATCCCTACGGGAATCCATGAGCCCCCTCCCCAAGGCACGTTTTTCCTTATCATTGGACGAGCTTCATCTACCCTCAAAGGTCTTGTAGTTCATCCTACTCTAATTGACAATGACTATACAGGAGAAATTAAACTTATTGTATCCTCCCCCTTAGGACCTACTTCTTTGCCCGCAGGCACTCGCATTGCACAAGCTATTCCCCTGCCTCTATCTTCTTCCACCTATCCTTCTCAAAGCAGTTGCCGGGGAGCCTCCACCCCTGGTTCCTCAGATGTCTATTGGATGCAAAAAATTACTACTAATAGGCCCACCCTCCAGCTTAAACTTGATGGAAAAACCTTTCAAGGCATATTAGATACTGGAGCTGACGCTACAGTCTTATCCCAAACTCATTGGCCTCAATCATGGCCCTTACAGCCCTCATTAACCCATTTACAAGGCATTGGCCAGTCCAGCAATACTTTACAAAGTTCAAAATTTTTAAAATGGGAAGATTCTGAAGGAAACAGTGGCCTAGTTCGCCCTTTTGTAGTCCCTGGACTCCCCGTTAACCTGTGGGGAAGAGACATTTTAGAACAATTAGATGTTGTCCTTTGCAGTGGTAATGAATTTGCCTCCAGGCAACTGAAAAAACAGGGGTGGTCCCCTGGGTCAGGACTAGGAAAAAACTTACAAGGCAACCCCAGCCCCATAATAGTCACTCAAAAAACGGATAGAACAGGTTTAGGGTACCCCCAAACCCCTCAAAATTTTTCATAAGGGCTATTGACACTCCTGCACCTTGGGCTGATGCTATCACTTGGAAAAGTGATGAGCCAGTCTGGGTTGATCAATGGCCCCTCTCTTCTCAAAAAGCCCAAGCTGCTTATCAGTTGGTGCAGGAACAACTAGAAGCAGGACACATTGAACCCTCTACCTCCCCATGGAATACCCCCATCTTTGTTATTAAAAAGAAATCAGGCAAATGGAGACTTTTACAAGATCTCAGGAAAGTAAATCAAACTTTGCAAATTATGGGAGCCTTGCAACCAGGCATCCCGTCCCCCATCGCCATCCCTGTTGATTTCCACAAAATCGTCATTGATTTAAAGGATTGCTTTTTCTCCATACCCCTACACCCTCAAGACAAAAAGAGATTCGCCTTTAGTGTTCCTATTGTCAACTGTGTAGGCCCTATGCCCCGCTTTCAATGGAAGATCCTCCCCCAAGGAATGGCTAATAGTCCTACACTCTGTCAAAAGTTTGTTGCTCAAGTCATTGATCCATTCCGCTCACAATACCCTCATATCTACCTCATCCATTACATGGACGACATCCTCTTGGCCGGACCTAACCATTCTGAAGTCCTCTATTTATCACAATTAATTATAAAAGCCTTAAGGGATCAAGGACTTCAAGTAGCTCCCGATAAAATTCAGTTACAACCCCCCATACCTTTTTAGGCTTTGAACTATTTCCCTATAAGGTAAAAACACAGAAACTCACCATTAGGACAGGACACTTACAAACTTTAAATGATTTCCAGAAGCTTTTAGGAGACATAAATTGGCTACGTCCTTACCTCCATATTACTACAGGAGACCTTAAACCTCTATTTAATATTTTAAAGGGGGATTCTGACCCCACGTCAAGCAGAAGCCTCACCCCTGAGGCTCAGGCTGCTATCGATAAAGTTTCCACAGCTATCCAGCAACAAGGAGTTTCTTACTATGATCCCACAAAACCTCTGCTCCTAATATTATTTCCTTCTACTTTTACCCCTACTGGAATCCTTTGGCAGCAGGGACCTCTATATTGGATACATCTCCCTGCCTCTCCCTCAAAAATCCTCACTACGTACCCTTCCCTTATGGCAGCCTTAATCATAGAAGGAAGAGCAGCGACCCGAAAACTCTTTGGGAGAGACCCATCATCCATTGTCACTCCCTATGCAGAGAAACAAATAGAGTGGCTTATGCAGAATGAGGACTCTTGGGCACTGGCCTGCATTGGCTTTCTGGGAACATTCTCATGCCATCTTCCCTCCGATAAGCTACTTCAATTTTTACAAACAACTCCACTTGTATTCCCCAAGGTTACTTCTTCTCGGCCTATTCCAAATGCCTTGCTGGTCTTTACTGATGGCTCCTCCACAGGTCTTGCAGCCATCCATTCATCTAAAAACCAAAAAACTCTCCAGACACCTTTTAAGTCCGCACAGCTTGTGGAGCTATACGCTGTTCTGCAGGTGTTTATAGATCTCTCAGATCAGACCTTTAATCTATATACTGACAGCTCTTACGTTGCCCAATCTGTACCCCTTTTAGAGACTACTCCCTATATCAAACCTTCTACTAATGCATCTCCTTTATTCTGCGACATACAAAGGCTTATACTAACACGAAGACATCCCTTTTTTATAGGACACATAAGAGCCCATTCCAATTTACCAGGACCCCTAACTAAAGGAAATGATACTGTTGACCAACTTACAAGATTAGTGGCTCATGTATCTTCCTCTACCCCCCTTACCCAAGCACAAGAAGCTCATAAGTTACACCACCTAAATGCTCAAACCCTTCGTCTTCAATTTAAAATTACTAGAGAACAAGCTAGAGCCATTGTAAAAAACTGTCATAATTGTGTCATGTTTCTCCCTGAGCCTCATTTGGGAGTCAATCCCAGGGGGCTTACCCCCGGAGAGCTATGGCAGATGGATGTCACTCACATCCCCTCCTTCGGTAGTCTAAAGTATGTTCATGTTACCATTGACACATTCAGTGGTTTTATTTTTGCCTCTCTACAGAGTGGTGAGGCCGCCAAACATGTCATTTCTCATGTCCTCCAATGCCTCACTGTGCTAGGAATTCCTAAATGTATAAAAACAGACAATGGTCCTGGGTATACTGCTAAAAACTTCAAAGAGTTTTGCCAGTGCCTCCAAATAAAACATCTTACTGGCATCCCATATAATCCTCAGGGACAGGGGATTATAGAGAGAGCTCATCAAAAGGTTAAAAATCAAATTTCTAAACAAAAAGAATCATCCACAGAGCTCTCTAACTACTATAAAAATCCTAAAAATCTTCTCAATCATGCACTGTTCGTCCTCAACTTCTTATCAGTGGACGAACAAGGCAAGTCTGCAGCAGACAGACTATGGCATCCGGCCACCAAAGATACTTATGCTCAGGTCCTTTGGAAGGACCCCCTAACTAATCAGTGGCACGGACCCCATCCAGTACTTATATGGGGAAAAGGA